>WNWU01013765.1:7761640-7966319 GCA_012654045.1 Ptyas mucosa | reverse complement strand
TTGTAATTGGCTGCTAGCTAGCCTTCTTGTAATTGGCTGCTAGCTAGTGGGTTCTCCCAGCTTGGCTGTCTCAGGAATTCTGGGAGTTGAAGTCCACAGGTTGTAAAAGGGCCACATTTGCCCAGCCCTGGTACCTCTTAACAGAGGCTTCAACTTGCCTGAAATTAGATCAAGCCAGTGACTGGGTGGGCATGGCTAGCTGGTCATGTGATATATGTGTCTAGGGACTACTCAGAGGGCTGAAAAAGTCATTTCTGACAGGTCCTCACACTTCTGACTGGTCCTCACACTTATGACCATCCTCACATTTATGCCCATGCAGCATTCTTAAAACCATGTCATTCATTTCACAACTGCTTCTCTTCACCATGGTGACAAGATAGGGCAAAAACGTAAAATGTGAGGACAGTCGTAAGTTCAAGGACTGGTCACAAGTGTGAGGACCAGTCAAAAATTACTTTTTCAGCCCTCTGAGTAGTCCATATGCACAAAAGGACTACCCAGAGGGCTGAAAAAAGTGATTTCTGACAGGTCCTCGCACTTTTGACCAGTCTTTTTTATTTTGAAATTTATCAGTAGCCGCTGCATTTCCCACCCCCGGCTTATACTCAAGTCAATGAGTTTTCCCAGTTTTGGGGGTGAAATTGGGGGGGTCGGCTTATATTCGGGTCGGCTTATACTCGAGTATATACGGTACTCAAAATTTCCACTACCGGTTCTCCAGAACCTGTCAGTACCTCCTGGATTTCACCCCTCACACACACCCTTTTATCTTTATTAATTTACACAGTAGAACAGCACATCTTTTTTTCCCATTAGCTTACTGATGCAGTGGTGAAAACTTGGATATTTGCATCTTATTGTTTTTTACAAGTAAACTACCACTGAACTGATTTTCTATCTCTTCCCACTTATGACTATAATCATGTTGTTTATATCTTTACAATTTATATTGTTTTATTTGTTTCCTAGTACGATTTGGCTTATTAATAACCTATGACTATCACTAAGTGTTGTATTTTATGACTCTTGATGAATGAATTTTATTTTTCTTTATGTACACAAGCAAATTCCTTGTGTGTCCAATCACACTTGGCCAATAAAGAATTCTGTTCTATTCTATTCTATTCTATTCTATTCTATTCTATTCTATTCTATTCTATTCTATTCTATTCTATTCTATTCTATTCTATTCTGTTCAGCAGCAGAAAGGTGAAACAGTGGACTTTCTTTTTCTTTTTACCAGATGAACGTGACATGTTCTGCCAGTTTCTCATTTTAGCCCATATTCAGGAAGGAAAATAAAAATGAGGTCTATTCTAGTGTCTAATTCTTTCAAATAGTGAAATCATGAGCCTTTCTTTTTCTTTTGCTACTAAAATTTAGAAGTGTGCTACTTTCTTTCATCCTTCCAGTGATGGAAGAACTGTAAAATGGAAGTAAGTTCCCCCCCCCCAATCATTGCCAAATTATATGTCCAAAGAAAAATAAGCAACTAATGCCTATTTTTTTCAGTGTGGCTGATTGGGCAAAGAAGCAGGGAAACCATTAACTAAAAATATGATACTCCCTTTTTAGACAGAATAATTTCCAAAAATCTCTTTTAAAAAACCAAAGGTATTTGAGCTAGCAAATTTCAAGCAGAAATTACCTGCTACTTAGAGTATTTACACTTTCTTAAATTTGGGTATAGATGCTATAGTAATGCTGTCTGGAGTTTTTAAAAATTTCTTAAATAATAATTCTGTGCATGTCTATTTAGTGAATTCTGTGGATCAAGCCCATTCGCCGCATAGTTTAATATTATGTTGAAGTGTTCTGAAGAATCTGTACTTTTCATTGGAAAAGTACATTGTCCATTCAAGGTCCTAAAGTTAATTCCAAGAGTTATTCAGCATTTGTGGTTCCCACTAGTTTGCCTATTGGTATTAAGTCTTGAAAATGGGGGGAAAGCAATATTGACATTGAATTTAATAAAAATCATTTTTGTAGGAAGGGAAAGTCAATGCATATTTAGCTACTGAGTTTTTCATGATTTCAGATTTATAGATCATTGTTCTGCACTAAGGTGATAATCAGATTAAAATGTTTTAAGAAATCCTTTAGGATAGCAGAGTCAAGGAAACAGAAAATACAATGTTCTATTTAAATTTAAAATAGGAGATACAATAAATCCCTCCTTACATATTAGTAAAACACAGATTATTATTTAAGATAACAATTTCTCTAATAAAGCATGTTACATTTCTTCTGCAACTGAAAAGTGGCAACTTAGAAACCAGCATCCCTTCTCAGCATGGTTCTGACCTTCTGAACTTTGAGCAATTATGAGCAATTAATTGTACGTTTTGCTCTAGCATTAAGCTACATTTTTTGCTAGAAGAATGCAGAACTGCTCTTTCTGAATGTGAAAACTGAGCAACAAATTGCCCAGCAGACTTCAGTAAGACATTTGTGGCATCCAGAGAAAAGCTTTGATCGCTGATGGATGTTCTCTGTATTCTGTTTGTGACTGCCAGCATTCCTCCTCCTCTTTAAATCCTGCTTATAGTATTTCCTGCTCTTCTCCCACTGCTTTTCCAGTCTTACATAAAAGCTGCCAAGCTTCTGTCTGAGACAAGAAGGAACCTGGCACGTCATGAAGGAGAGACATATCTAATCCTGATTTAGCAAACAGATTGGTGCAATGTGTCTTTAAAAAAAAAAGCAAAAGGAAGTATGGTGTTATGGCAACAAGCCTGAACAAAGGCATGACTTGATCATACATACTATATGCTGAAGAAATGTCTTTGAATGAGTCTGAGAAGCTAGGTTCACATTTGTTTCTAAGTTAAAAACCACAAATTAACAAATAAACCAACAGAATTAGAACAATGCTGTGAAACGTTCGCTGAGCATTGACTCTGTGTTCAGTAGAGCTCATGGTAAGATAAAAAAAAAACTAGCACACAACCTATCATTCTACCCACAAATATAGTCTTGGTTTCACAGACTCTTAGAAAAAATGCTCCATTTAAGTTCATTTACTTTCATCTATAAAATGGAAATTGAAGGACCTTAACCTAAATATCAACTAGTTGTCTAATATTCAACATACTAAGCTTGAAACCTTGCTTCATAAACTAGAGATGCTTGCTTGTACAACATTTTAAGCCCAAAGCAAATGTATCACATTATAGCTTAGTGTTGTATGTGTCTTCACCATGGTGTGTTCATGCAATGCTTTGGGTATGCATTATCTGATTGGGCTCTGTCCATCTTATGGCTGAAATTTAGCTTCCTGTCTGTTTATATTTTAGTGAAGGAAACCAACTACTCAATTAGAGTCTTAGAAACACTATATTTCCTTTGTAATATCTATCCAACCCAAAAAGATTGTTTGTTTTTGAACATGTTATGTGGGGTAAATGAGGATGCAGCAAACCAGGAGGTGTGTGACAACAGCTCTTTTTATTAGAGTGAGAATCCAGCAACTGACCTGGGGAAACAGCTCCCTTTATATACCTTGCAGCTGTGGTAGTCGGCCAATCAGCTGATGGCAAGTTAATTCAAACTTCCTGCCGAAAACCTCTATACATAACACCCCTCCCTTCCCAGAAGTCACTTGGGATGTACATTAACATACGTAGTCACACAGGTGACTGGGGCGTGCCCGCACTCTAGTTGACCTGCGCAGCTCATTCCGGAGGTGTGGTGTCGAGCGGGTTGGAGGGACCTCTCATTTCTCCCCACTCCGCCAATGGAACCTCATGGACTTCGCTGTGGGTGTTGCCCTCTTGGGTCATCCGTCCCCCCTCAAGTGTGCGGCGCTGGACCCTGGGTTCTTCAGCTAAGTCTTCCGTTTGCATCGGGCTTGAGCTAGCTGTGGGAATTGGATCATAGTCAGGGATCACATCATCACAGTTACCATTTGGTTCAGCAGCTATATGTTTCCGCAACTGGTTGATGTGTCTGTGCCAAATCCTCCCATCCCCCATATCCACTCTATATGATTTGGGACCAGTTATGTCTGTAATTGTCTCTGCTACCCAGAGGGGCCCATCTCTGTAATTCCTGGCATAGACCAGGGTCCCTCTTGTAAAGCCCCTAAGCTTCCTTTCTGTTTCCCTGAGACTGTAGGGGGAGTAGTTCAGGTGTAGCCTATCCAGGAGGCTTTGGAGCTTCCTTCCCATTAGTAATTCCACCAGGCTATGGCCTGTGGCGGTGCACGGTGTGGCATGTTGGGCTGTTAGGAATTTATCCACCTTTGCTTGCCAGTCCCCTGGGCCTAGTCATGAGAGGGCTTCCTTAGTGGTTCTTACAAATCTCTCAGCCAATCCATTACTAGCCAGATGAAATGGGGCAGAGAGTACGTGCCTGATCCCCAATTCTGCCAAGTACCTCTCAAATTGTGTGGCCGTGAACTGTGGCCCATTATCGGAGACCAATGTGTCTGGTAGCCCATGGGTGGCAAATAGCTTCCTTAGCTCCCTTATCACCGGGTCGGTGATAGTGGCTTTCATTAGCTTAATCTCCAGCCACTTTGAAAAAGCATCAACTATAACCATAAATATTTGCCCATGAAAGGGGCCTGTAAAGTTTATGTGGATCCTAGACCAGGGACCCTGTGGTCACTCCCACTCCCTTACTGGTGCTATTGGGGGTTCTGGCCTAGATTCTTGGCAGGGCTGACACTTCCCCACCCACTCAGTGATGTCTTTATCCATTTGGGGCCACCACACGTAGCTCCTAGCTAATCCCTTCATCCTCACAATACCTGGGTGCCCCTCGTGCAACAGTTTCAACACTTTGTCTCTTAAGTACAAGGGAACAATGACTCGATCGCCCCACAATAGACAGCCCCCTTGCATCGTTAACTCATCCCTTTTGTCAACAAATTGTTTGAATTCCCTGCCCTCAGTCTTTTCCGGCCACCCCCGCATGACCCAACTCATGACTTTCTTAAGCATGTGATCTTTGGCTGAGGCCCTTGCTATTTCTGCGGAAGTCATAGGTCCCGAGTCCAAAACATCAATAAGCATGACTGGAACTCTGGGTGTTGGGTCTTCTACTATGTCCAGCAGTGGGCACTGGCTGAGGGCATCAGTGTTGCCTATGCTCGCTCCTGGTCAGTGTACCAGGCGATAGGAGTAGGCTGCTAAAAAGATGGCCCAGCATGTCATCCTGGGTGACAAGGCAGCAGGAGTAGGCTGGTCCCCTGCCAGGAGACCCAAAAGTGGCCGATGATCCGTGATGAGTTCAAATTCCCTGCCGAACAGGTACTCATAGAATTTTTTGACTCCTAAGATGGCTGCAAGGACCTCCTTGTCTAGCTGGCTGTAGTTACGCTCAGCGCTAGACAGAGTTCAGGAGTAGTATGCAATTGGTGCCTCTAGACCGTTTGGTAGTCTATGGCTTAGGACATGTTGTGACTCCGACCCCCGAGCCCGTCTTATCAGAGGGAGAAGGCTTCGAAAGTGAAGGAGAGGAGTTGGCCAGGCCTCCCTCTCCAGGCCCCTTCTCTCTGGCAATGCCTCAGGTGTCTCCCAAAGGAGAAGAGATTGGCCAGGAGCCAGGTATCCCCGAGCAGTCGCAGTTGGACAGTGATGGAGATAATCTTGGCTGGATCCACGCCAGCGTTGGAGAGACAAGCAGACGCAACAGAAAAGGAGGCTTGCCAGAGATTAAGCTGAGTTACAGACCATACCCACAGGGGATAAAAGGGGGTGTGGTGGCCATTCAGGCTCTGTGACGGACAAAGCTAAACCATTAGTGAGTCACATTGTATCTCCTAAACTACGTTATCTACCTGCTTTGGATTTAATATGGACTGGACTTGACAACTCTTTGGACTTTGTGTATTTGTTTTTGGTTTATCTGTTGGAGGAAGAACACCTCCCGCTGTGGGTAAAGTTCTTGGCAAGCAGCTACTGGGTTGCTGCCAATCCTGTTAATGAAGGAATGTATTGTCTGCAAGTTTTATTTAAACCCCGGCTGACTGTTTGTGTGTGTGTGAGAGACGGGGACAGAACAGGACGGCTCCCATGCCAAACAGGGACACGTCACAGACTAGCACAAGGGGAAGCGTTGCATTATATTGGATGAGGAAGCTTTCAGCTGAGAGGAGTTTCTTAACTGCCGCAAAAGCAGCAGCCTCAGCCTTCCCCCAAACCCACATGGACTTTTTTGCCAACAGTCTGTGCAGAGGTTCCACTACTGTTGCCTTGTCCTTCAGGAAAATCGCATAAAAGTTCAGGAGGCCTAGAAATGCCTGTAATTCAGCCTTGTCCTTGGGGGTGGGGGCCTCTTGGATTGCCCTGATCTTGCTCTCTGTGGGGTGAATGCCAGTTCTGTCTACTCGATACCCCAGGAATTCCACAGAGGGGATTGCGATCATACATTTATTGCGTTTGATTCCGAGTCCCGCAGTTCTGAATTTTTGTAAGACCTGCTGCAGTCTATCCCACAGTTGTTGCTCATCTTCCGCTGTGATAAGTATGTCATCAAAATATGGGACCACCCCGGGCAGCCCCTGCAAAAGTCGCTCCATGGTGCTTTGAAAAAGTCTGGGAGCTACGCTGACTCCGAATTGGAGTCGAGTACACTTAAAGGCACCTCTGTGTGTAACGATAGTCTGTGCTTCCGCTGTGGCGCTATCTACCAGTAATTGCTGGTATGCTTGTGCAAGATCAAGTTTAGTGAATATCCTGCCAGGGCCCAGGGAATGAAGTAAATGGTGTACTATTGGTACTGGGTATGCGCTCTGCTGGAGGGCCTTATTGATAGAACACTTATAGTCTGCACAGATGCGCACAGATCTGTCTGGCTTGACTGGGGTCACAATCAGGGTCTCCCATTTTGCGTGATCTACTGGCACTAATACCCCTTGTTTGATGAGCTTGTCCAGCTCCATGTCTATTTTTGGTTTAAGGGCGAAGGGTACCCTCCTAGGTTTTAGATGAATAGGGACAATATTGGGGTCAAGACTGAAAGAGATAGGGGTCCCCACATACTTGCCGAGTCACTCGTCGAACACGTCCTGGAATTCCTGCATCAGGTCATCTTTCAGGGTGCTTCGCACGTTTCGGATTCTGGTGAAACCCATGCCTAGGGCTTTGAACCAGTCCATCCCTAGGAGGCTTGGAAGATTTCCGCTGACCATGGTGAGGGGTAGCTTCTTCCGGTATTCTCCATACTTAACCTGGAACTCGCCGACTCCTTCCACAGGGATACGGTTCCCTTGGTAATCGCGAAGTCCAAGTCGTTGGTGGTGTAGTCGGTGTTTCTGCAGACTGGGTAGGACCTTTTTCAGCTTGTTCCATGATATGATGGTCAGTGGTGATCCTGTGTCTATTTCCATTCTACACTCGTGCCCCTCGATCTCCACTATCATGTAGGCTTTCTCTATGGGGGTCGAGGATGCTTGGCCAATTCGAATAGTGCAGGTCTCGAGGCTTTTGGATTTTCCGCCATTCCTGTAGCCCTCTGATTTATTGGCTCTCCGTCTCTGTGCTGTCTCTGGTTGGCTGATGGCATTCCGTGGCTTGTGGCTTCCTGGTTGTGTTGATCTACAGACTCTTGCGAGGTGACCCTTCCTTCCACATTGCTGGCAAATGATGTCTCAGAAATGGCAGGTTTGATGCTCCACAGCTCGCACAAGCTTCTCGGTGATCCCTCCGGTTCCAATGGTACTGTTCGGTCCGGAAAACCTCTTCCTCTGACTCCTCCTCGCTCTCGGTGTATATGGTCTCTCGATGCATGGGCACTGGCTGGTGCATCGCCCTGGGTTGTGCCATCCTCTGTAGCCTCTCAGCTGCCTTGGTGGAAGACTCTTGAGCCCTAACTTTGTCCAACACAAAGCGGAGTGTTAAGTTAGTCTTTGCGAGCAACTGCCTCTGTAAACGAATGTCTCGCACTCCACAGATTAGTTGCTCTAGGAGCATCTCATCTAGGTCTCGGTATTCACACTGGTTGGTGGCCTTGCGCAGGGCAGCGACGTACTCACTAATCGATTCCCCTTCCTGTTGCATCTGTTGGCAGAACTCGTACCGCTGGATGTATTTCGATGGCATCAGGGCGTAGTGGTTTTTCAGCAGCATCTGGGGCATTTGCCACTAAATGGTGTGGACTGAATTTGGTTCCGACAGCACTTCTGCCATGTCAAATACCTCGGGTCCACAATGGGTCAGGAACATGGCTTTCTTCCTCATGTCTGGCAGCCCTTGTAGATCACTGGCCAACAGGAAACAGTCAAAGCAGGACATGTATGAACCCCACATCTCTTTCTCTGGGTTGAAAGGTGCTGGCGGCACATAGGCAGACATCGTAGGGATTATCCAGGTGCTCCGCTCACTTACCTGGCTGGATTCGGGGTTTCAGCTCTTCCGTGGCTTCTGGCCTCAGTATCCCACCTTTGTCGCCAATGTTATGTGGGGTAAATGAGGATGCAGCAAGCCAGGAGGTGTATGACAACAGCTATTTTTATTAGAGTGAGAATCCAGCAACTGACCTGGGGAAACAGCTCCCTTTATATACCTTGCAGCTGTGGTGGTCAGCCAATCAGCTGATGGCTAGTTAATTCAAACTTCCCGCCCAAAACCTCTATACATAACAGAACATAAGCAAAGTAAGGCCATGGAAAAAATTGATTCAGAGATGTAATTTGAAGGTGATCCATCTGAATTACTCCTTCAAATTGAATCTTTGAATCAAATGATCAAAATAGTTCAATGGAATGAATGAAATTAGACATCATCAAATTAATTTACATGATTGATGATCTCAGTCTATTAGTGAGCTACCCTTGTGATTACGATCTTACCCCTTATTTCCACACTAAGGACAGGCTCATGATATGTAAAATCTGTTAGGCTTCTTCACTAATTATTTACAGGGAAGTGGATTGACCAGCTTTGACGGGAACCACAGAGCCCAGATAGGATTTGTAGTAGGTTTCATGTTTGTTGTTTTCTGATGATTCAAGGCTAGGGAGAAGGAATTTCAGTGTGCAGTAACTGTGGAGAAAGACTCTAAACAAAGGCCACAAAAATAATATAAAGGATAATTACACATTAACAGAAAGCTAACATGTCTGAACTTTTCAGTAACAAACTTAAGGAATTAATTCCTATTCAACGTTTGGTCCGCATGCATATGCATTTTTCAGTTTTTATCCCAATAAAAGCTTATAAAGAAATAAAATCTGTTTATATTTGTTTGTTTGTTTGTTTGTTTTTATCACATTTTTGAACCACCCATTTCCCTCAAAGATTACATTTGTTTCCAATTATCTTGAGGTACTTGTTCAACCATAACCTTAATAATATGTAGGAAAAGTTTATCTATGACAGTTTAAAAACAGTAAATCTGGAAACTATTTACTTAAGATTTAAATTCCAGTTCTTATTTTAAAAAATGTAAACAATTTGTAATACAAATCTCAGGTGTGGAAATATACTCTAATTGTGACTTGGTATTGATTTAAAGCTTCAAATGAACAATATTCAGATCTAACCAACATATTCCAGAAAAAGAAAATTGTGACAATGAGGATGAATTTGTTAGAGAGATTCTTTTTTTGTTTTTGTTTAACAATCATTCTATAATAAAGCAAAGGACTTATGGTCGGTATAGTAGCTTATTTCATCACAACAGAACACTAAAAATACTTCCCTAGCTCATACTCTCAGAGAAAGGACTCTTCTAGGCATAATAGCAATCACATTTTTGGTCTACAGGATGCCAAGGCAATTTTTAATTGCTAGACATCTGCAGAACTTCCATGGTACATATAGTATAAGCTTTTTTTTGTGCCAATGAGAGGATTGTACTTTTGATTCTTGAGCTTCTTGAGCTTAAGCTTCTGCTAAAAAAAAAAAAAGAAAGAAAGAAAGAAAAGAAGAAGATCAAATTATTTGAGCCCTGCTGTTTTGCACCACAAAAGAGACATTGGGTGAGACCTGAAGCCCATATGCTATACAGTACCTTTTGCATCTCTGTCCCACATATCAGGAAAGGGAACAGATAAGATTTCTGTTACAGATATATGAATTAACTATAAATACCATGAGATGGTATTTTGTTTCATGGAGTTACACCACTGCATTTTCACAAAAACTTGAAAGCAAAATAGTGAATGAAGTGAACCTAGCTTGCTGAAGAAAATAGGATCCTGTTTCCCTTCAGAGTTTTTATTTCCAATGAACTTCTTTGAAGGCTTGCCCAGATCTAGTTTTCATAATGATCATGCATGTATACAATGCAAATGAGACCTACTTGAAGATCAATTGATATGTTAATTAGATGAATCAAATCAATGGGAAAAATAAAAGTACAGAACTAATGAATAAATAGCATGACATCTTAATTTATATAGATGTAATTCATAAACCAAAATTATAAGCCTCAAATGGATGATGTGCAGTCTATGGCACCCAGTATCAAATGTTCTGTCTGATATCCCATTGCTAATCAGGAATTGGCATGCAGTGTCAGCAACTGGAAGAGGTGAAGGATGTGGTGCAATTCCCTGATTCTCTCCTAATTGGTTAACAATAGTACCTAGCTTTTGGCCAGTGTTCAAGTCTTGAAAATGTATCTGTACGGTCTTGTCTCTCCAATCTGCCCAAGAAAGCAGGACTCTTGAAACTGCAGTTGTTCTAAAAAGAGCTTTTATTGGAAGGTTTGTGACAATAAGAGATCTAGGCAAGAACTGAAGCTTCTCACTTAAAACCAGCTATTTAAAGCAATGCTAACCAAACCCTCCCACACTACATCATTGCGGGAAACAGAAACAGCAATTTCATATAGAGATTAATACAGTAATGCAAGAAGCAGAAACTTCATATACAGATCACTCCATTCCTCCCCCCTTCCTCCCACCAAAATGCCAGCATCCCTGTAGAAATATCTGGAACCTGACTATCATGCAGCGGGATTGTCCTAACCAATGGACAAACTGAGGCAGCCACCCTAGGTAGCAAATACAATGAAAGATCAGCCTTTTCCAAGTTACATGTCAATGTTTCTCATACATACAGGCAGCTGGATTGAACTGAAGAGTAGCTATCTTCAGAGCAAGAAAAGAATAGAGAAAAATAAACTACTGATATCAAATGCTGGGCAGTGAGACTGAATACATAGTCTGTCCCTGAGAACATATGTTACTTACTACATGTGGAAAAAGTGGGAAATCATTATATTTTTCATGCCAGGCAACAAATGCATTGAACTATCCCTAATACCAGTATTCCCAGACCAATATTCCCAGACCTAGAACGTATCACTGCTTTGGACAATCATTAGCAATATTTTTTTTCCTCATGGCCCCTAATTTGGAGGAAAATATCCTGCTTTCTAAAATAAAATATTGTTCCTTTCCTTGGGCTGACAATTCAGATATTTTTCTCCTTAAACTTTGTCTCATTTGGCTTGAGTATGTTTGTTGTAACCTTTGAAAGCATTGTGACTGGAAAAACACAGCTGTTAGCAAGATTTCCTAAAATGTCCATGAAATGCTTTCCCAGGCATTTCTCTCTGGTGTATCTAATGGAGAAATTATGCCAAAAGGCATTTCAGTGCAGCTAAATACAGAAAAAGTGCCGCAATCCATATGTACAGTTGTAGATGTTGTTATTCCAGATGTGGATTGTATATGATTTTTCCAAAAAAGCAAATCAAAGGTAAAAGTACTAATGAGTATTACTAAACTAAGCATGAATTCTTAAGGATATTGGTTCTGTAGATCAGTGGTTCCCAAACTGTGCGCCGCGGCTCCCTGGGGAGCCGCGCTATCGTCATAAGGGCGCCGCGAAATATTCCGCCCGCTGGGTCTAACGCTGATGCGCCATTTCTGAAACGTCTAGTGCGCATGCGCAGTTGCAAGTCGGATTGCTATGGGAGCCGCGAACCGAAAAAGATTGGGAACCTCTGCTGTAGATCATCTTGTAGAACAGTCTTGTTCTGCAGCTAACAGAATATATTCTGTTGGGTTTATTGTGGCTTTCTTCTGAGAAATTGTGCATAAAATTGCAGGACTAAATTATTCCGACACATACTGAATTATACTTTCATTTTTATTCTTGATTTGTGAGAACAGTAATTTGCTGCAATCCATGTGCATTCTGGAGAGTCAATTTGGTGTACTGATTAGATGTAATGGAATGTGGGGATGACTTTGGGAAACAAAGGAAAGAGATGCTACCTAGAGAACAATCAGATAAGAGAGGGAGGAACTTGCAGTCACTAAATAGTCAGCAAAAGAAACTTTAGGAAGGATCTGCTGTAATTGATCTGACAGTTAAAAGTGACAGTGGGAGGTTTGTATCTTCAGACTTTCAAGATTCTGTTAATATAGCCTTGCAAGAATGCATATTTAGTTAATCTAGTTGTGTTTCCTGTCTGGTTTATCTGGGAGAGCTGATATTAAGGCAGGAGACTAAGAAATCTGGAGACTATGTGTTGTAGTGCGGGAATAATGAGAGGCACAAGCAAGCTAGTGACAACAGCTCTTTAATTCAGGGTGAGAGTTCAGCAAAGAAACGCAGGCAACAGCCTTCCTTATATACAGTTCTGAAATAACCGTTAACCAATCCCAAGCAGTTCCCATTTCAAATCTCAAATAGATGCATACATAACACCCCTCCATTCCCAGAAAACACTTAGTCTATCTATTTACATTTTTGCATACAAAATCACGCAGGTGACCAGGGCATGTTCTTACTCTGGTTGACCTGCGCAGTTCAGTTGTTGGTGAGGCGTCGAGCCGGTCAGAGGGGCCTGTTGCCTCTCCTGGCTCCGCCAATGGAACCTCCTGGATTTCTCCTGAGGCATGGTCTTCCCTGGTGGGGAGTGTCAGTTCGATGGGGCAGTGCCGGAGCCTAGGCTTGCCAGATAAGTAATTCAGCTCACTCGGGCTTGAGGTAGTTGTGGTGGGAAAACTTTGGCAATCAGGTTCAACAATGTTTGGGTATTCTGAGTCTTCACAGCCCAAATGTTTCCGCAACTGATCTATATGTCTCCTCCAAATTTTCCCTTGCCCTATGTCAACTGTATATGATTTAGGACCCGTGATTCCTACAATTTTTCCGGCAACCCAAAGTGGCCCATTAGCATAATTTCTAGCGAACACTGTGGTGCCTATTTCAAACTGTCGTAGTCCTATTCCCTCCCCTTTAAATGTGTCTTGGGAGTAGTTGGGGTGTAATCGGTCTAAGATACACCTAAGTTTCCAATCCATTAAAAGTTTTGCTGGACTGTGCCCTGTGGCAGTGCATGGGGTGGCCTGTTGTACTGCAAGGAATTTGTCAATCCTAGCTTGCACATCTCCGGCATTGAGCCGGGAGAGGGCTTATTTGGTGGTTCTTACAAATCTTTCAACAAGGCCACTAGAAGCCAGATGAAAAGGTGCTGCCAAGCATGCCTAATTCCTAACTCCGCCAAATAGCTTTCAAACTGCATGGCCGTGAATTGGGGGCCGTTATCCGATACCAGGGTATCAGGCAAACCGTGGGTTGCAAAGAGTTTCCTGAGGACTTTGATTACTGCTTTAGATGTGGTCGATGGCATTAGAGCTATTTCTAACCACTTAGAGAAAGCATCAACAATTATTAGAAAATTTTGTCCATGGAAGGGTCCTGCAAAATCTATGTGAATCCTCCCCCATGGCCCTTTTGGCCTCTCCCACTCTCTGACAGGGGCTGTCGGGGGATCTGGCCAGGATTCTTGACATAGTTGACACTTGCCTACCCATTTAATGACATCCTTATCAAGCTGCGGCCACCACACATAACTCCTTGCAAGACCTTTCATGTGGACTATACCAGGGTGCCCTTCATGCAGGGTGCCCTTCATGCGTCCCAGAACCCTTTGCCGTAACCGTAAAGGAATTACCACCCTATCACCCCATAATAGACAACCCCCTTGCATAGACAATTCATTCTTTTTGTTAAAGAAAACTTGAAATTCCCCGTTGTCCACCTTGGTTGTCCACCCCCTCATGACCCAACCCATAACAGTACGTATAACAGTGTCTTGGTAGATGCCCTAACCACCTTGCCGGACGAGAGCGGCCCCAAGGAAACAACATCAAGCAATAACACAGTGGCTTCCAGGGTAGGGTCTTCCAATAAGTCAGGAAGGGGGCAGTGACTGAGGGCATCCGCATGGCCCAGGGTTCACCCGGGCCGGTGTACCAGTCGATACGAATAAGTGGCTAAGAAAATAGCCCACCTGGTCATCTGGGGGGAGAGGGCGGCTGGGGTAGGCCTGTCCCCGGCCAGGAGGCCCAACAACAGCTGGTGGTCAGTCACAAGTTCAAAAGTCTGACCAAACAAATATTCGTGAAATTTTTTAACTCCCGCAATAGCCGCTAAGGCTTCCCTGTCCAGCTGGCTGTAGTTTCGTTCTGCACTGGACAGGGTGTGAGAGTAATATGCAATGGGCACCTCTGACCCATTCGGTAGTCTATGGCTCAGCACAGCACCCACTCCAAAAGGGGACGCATCGCAAACGAGGACAAGCGGCAAGTTCAAATTGTATTGGATTAGGAAGCTGTCCTCCAATAAGAGTCTCTTGACAGCCTTGAAAACAGCCGCTTCTGCCTTGCCCCAAACCCACGGAACGTTTTTTCCCAATAGTCTGTGTAGGGGTTCTGCTACGGTGGCTTTGTTTTTAAGAAACATTGAATAAAAGTTCAAAAGTCCCCAAAGCGCCTGCAGTCCAGCCTTGGAAGTTGGTGTGGGCGCGTTTTGGATAGCCCTAACTTTGCTTTCAGTGGGGTGAATGCCTGACCCATCAACTCGGTAACCCAAATATTCTACGGAGGGAACTGCAATCATGCATTTATTTTTCTTAACTCGCAGTCCCGCTTCCCTAAATTTTAAAAGTACTTGTAGCACTCTATCTGTAAGTTGTGATTCATTTTGGGCACTGATAAGGACATCATCAAAATAGGGTACCACTCCCAGCAGTCCTTGTAGAAGATGCTCCATGGTACTTTGAAATAGCCCTGGTGCTACGCTAACCCCAAACTGGAGCCTGGTGCATTTAAAGGCCCCCCTGTGAGTTACGATGGTTTGAGCTTCTGCGGTAGCATCATCGACCGGCAGCTGCTGGTACGCCTACGCTAGGTCTAATTTTGCAAATATTTTGCCGGGCCCCAGGGAATGAAGTAAATGGTGAACCACCGGCACAGGATATGCACTCTGCTGGAGCGCCTTGTTGATTGAACACTTATAGTCGGCGCAGATCCTTATGGATCCGTCCGATTTGACTGGCGTGACAATAGGGGTCTCCCACTTAGCGTGATCTACTGGGACCAGGATCCCCTGCCTAATAAGTTTATCCAGCTCTGCGTCAATTTTGGGTTTTAACGTGAGTGGCACTCATCTTGGTTTGAGCCTAATTGGAGCTACCTGAGGGTCTAAATTAAATGAAATAGGGGTTCCCACGTACTTGCCCAGCGCCTCTCCGAAAACATCCTGGAATTCGTGTTGGAGGTTATCCTTGAGAGACGGTCCGCTGAAACTGTGAACATCTGTGAACCCCATGCCAAGGGCTCAGAACCAAACGAGGCCCAGGAGACTTAGTAGTGGCTTGCTGACAATCGTCAGAGGTAGCGATTCTCGAAATTCGCCTTCCACGCCTTCTACTGGAACTCGGTTTCCTTGATAGTCGAGGAGGCGAACCTGTTGTCATGACAGATGGCTTTTCTTGAACGTAGGGAAAAGAGTCTTAAGTGTTGTCCAGGACATGATTGATAAAGCTGACCTGGTATCGATCTCCATTTCGCATGGTTTCCCATCAATTTCTACTCGAGTATATACTTTTTCTTCTGCAGCCGTCCTGGCTTGGCCTATTCTCATGCTGTAGGCTTCCCGCTTTTGACTTTCACGCCACCATTTCTGGTTGGCTGCTTTGAGCGCGTTGATTCTGACTGGTCGTGGCGGTCACGTGGCTTGTTACCCCTCGGAAATGGAGCTCTACAAACTCTTGCCAAATGTCCTTTTTTCTCACAGTGCCTGCAAACGGAATTTACAAGTCTGTCTTTCGTGAGCCCCACCACAGCTAGAACAGTTTTCTCAGCGGCTATTTTGCCTGTTTTTTTTCTTTTTGGTGTGGAAGACGTCCTCATCTGACTCTTCCTTGGTATTGGTCTGCACTTCTTCTCGGTGTACCGGCGTTGACTTTGGAGTGTCTTTTATGATCGGACGGTGTAGAGTTTCGGTGGCTTTTGTGGAAGATTTGTGTCCCCTTGCTTCATCTAGAGTGCCGGCTAGGGTCAAGTCTGGTTTCGTGAGTAGACGCCTCTGTAACCGCGTATCTCTAGCGCCGCAGATTAGTTACTCTAGGAGCGCATCTTCGAGGTCTCGGTGATTGCAGTGCGTTGCGGCCTTTTGAAGGCTCGCCATGTATGCGCTGATCGGTTCTCCCTCTTTTTGTACTCGTTGCCAGAACTTGTAGCGTTGTACAAATTGAGTGAGCCCTGAGGGTGGCTTGTACCGGCTCCCAAGAGACGGTCTGGACCGGTGTTGGTTCACAGAGAGATTCGGCCATCTCGAAAACATGTGGCCCACAGTGGCTCAAGAAGAGAGTTCTCTTTCGGTTCACTGAAAGACCTTGCATCTCACTGGCCTCCAATGAACACTCGAACCTGGTCATATTCGACCCCCATTTCTCCCGAGCTGGATCGAAGGGTTTTGGCGGAACATAGGCAGCCATCACGGTATGCCTTTCCATTGTCCACTCGTCACCCTGGCTGAATCTTCAAGCTCTTTTGTTAGCTTCTTGTGGCCTCTATCCCACCTTCGTCGCCAATGTTGTAGCGTGGGAATAACGAGAGGCACAAGCAAGCTAGTGACAACAACTCTTTAATTCAGGGTGAGACCAGCAAAGAAACACAGGCAACAGCCTTCCTTATATACAGTTCTGAAATAACCATTAACCAATCCCGAACAGTTCCCAATTCAAATCTCCCACTCTAATAGATGCATACATAACACTATGAGTTTTAGTCCTCCCTTAGACACAAAGCTAGTCTATTTTACTGACTCTTAGGAAGGAGATAATGGCAATTCTGAAAAAAAAACTTGCCAAGAAAACTGTAGGGACATGGCCAGGCAGTCTCCAAGAATTGGACATGATTGAACACAAAGAAAAAAAAAGTATATTCTGGAATAAGAAGCAAATGCTTATTCTTGATTCAGCTCATATCTTAGTTGAAACATCTATAATCCACTTTTTAGCATATTACAGACATCTTAGAGTACTAAATTAAGGGCATATGTTAGTACTAAAATGTATAATCAGTAAAATAATCCAATAATTAACTCAGAAGACAACAGTAGCAAAGAAAGAAAAAAGTCAAGAACAAAATTGACCATCCATTCAAAATTTGAAAGAACAGAAAAATGTTGATGCGAGACTTGAAAATCATAAAATGGCGTCAGCTGAGACATCCTAGAAGCCTATTCCACAATTTGGAATATCACTGAAAGGGCCTGCTTGTGAGTAGTCACTTGTCTAAAAGTGGTGGCATTTGTGAATTGACGCTCTACCATAATCTAAAGATTGAATAGTGATGTGTGTATATTTTATCAAACTTCAGTTGCATTTTAGATCTTTCTTTATAGGTCTGGCTTAGATTCACCATAATAGAGGCATATTATATCTTGTGAAGTTTAGCCAATATTTTTTAAGTGTTAAAATTAGAACACAGTCCTCACTGTATTTAATCAAATAAACTTAGATGTGGTAAGTACAAAGTGTTGTATTCATTTAAATCAGTTTCAAAGAATAGGAATATAATGTATGTATGCCATTATTATGAGAACTAATATGGACAAACACATTTGTCTTATTGTGCTACTTCAAATTAGTTAAAAAAAGTTGAAATCCTTCCTACTTCAAAGATCTTTTAGCTTCTGAAGTTGCAGTAGAAAACTACAGATGGTTTATGTCTTATTTGCTTTGTTGCAAAACATTAATTTTGTTCAAAATATGTATTTACAGGTGAAACTCGAAAAATTAGAATATCGTGCAAAAGTTCATTTATTTCAGTAATGCAACTTAAAAGGTGAAACTAATATATGAGATAGACTCATTACATGCAAAGCAAGATAGTTCAAGCCTTGATTTGTCATAATTTTGATGATTATGGTTTACAGCTCATGAAAACCCCAAATTCACAATCTCAGAAAATTAGAATATTGTGAAAAGGTTCAATATTCTAGGCTCAAAGTGTCCCACTCTAATCAGCTAATTAAGCCATAACACCTGCAAAGGGTTCCTGAGCCTTTAAATGGTCTCTCCGTCTGGTTCAGTAGGAATCACAATCATGGGAAAGACTGCTGACCTGACAGTTGTGCAGAAAACCATCATTGACACCCTCCATAAGGAGGGAAAGCCTCAAAAGGTAGTTGCAAAAGAAGTTGGATGTTCCCAAAGTGCTGTATCAAAGCACATTAATAGAAAGTTATGTGGAAGGGAAAAGTGTGGAAGAAAAAGGTGCACAAGCAGCAGGGATGACCGCAGCCTGGAGAGGATTGTCAGGAAAAGGCCATTCAAAAGTGTTGGGAACTTTCACAAGGAGTGGACTGAGGCTGGAGTCAGTACATCAAGAGCCACCACACACAGACGGATCCTGGACATGGCCTTCAAATGTCGTATTCCTCTTGTCAAGCCGCTCCTGAACCACAAACATCAGAAGCATCTTACCTGGGCTAAAGACAAAAAGAACTGGTCTTGCTCAGTGGTCCAAAGTCCTCTTTTCTGATGAGAGCAACTTTTGCATCTCATTTGGAAACCAAGGTCCCAGAGTCTGGAGGAAGAATGGAGAGGCACACACTGCAAGATGCTTGAAGTCCAGTGTGAAGTTTCCACAGTCTGTGTTGATTTGTGGAGCCATGTCAT
Organism: Ptyas mucosa; assembly: GCA_012654045.1. Lineage (NCBI taxonomy): Eukaryota > Metazoa > Chordata > Lepidosauria > Squamata > Colubridae > Ptyas > Ptyas mucosa. Next base: position 7,947,431 of record WNWU01013765.1, on the reverse strand, counting down.
CTGCTGGTGTTGGTCCACTGTGCTTCATTAAGTCCAGGGTCAACACAGCCATCTACCAGGAGATTTTGGAGCACTTCATGCTGGAGCTTTATGGGGGTGCCGACTTCATTTTCCAGCAGGACTTGGCACCTGCCCACATTGCCAAAAGTACCAAAACCTGGTTCAGTGACCATGGGATTACTGTGCTTGATTGACCAGCAAACTCGTCTGACCTGAACCCCATAGAGAATCTATGGGGCATTGCCAAGAGAAAGATGAGAGACATGAGACCGAACAATGCAGAAGAGCTGAAGGCCACTATTGAAGCATCCTGGTCTTCCATAACACCTCAGCAGTGCCACAGGCTGATAGCATTCATGCCACGCCACATTGAGGCAGTAATTGATGCAAAAGGGGCCCAAACCAAGTACTGAGTATATATGTATGCTTATACTTTTCAGAGGTCCGATATTGTTCTATGTACAATCCTTGTTTTATTGATTTCATGTAATATTCTAATTTTCTGAGATTGTAAATTTGGGGTTTTCATGAGCTGTAAGCCATAATCATCAAAATTATGACAAATCAAGGCTTGAACTATCTCGTTTTGCATGTAATGAGTCTATCTCATATATTAGTTTCACCTTTTAAGTTGCATTACTGAAATAAATGAACTTTTGCACGATATTCTAATTTTTCGAGTTTCACCTGTATATTTACTTAATATATATTTTGGTCAACTTAAAACAGGGGTGTCAATGTCATAGCTCAGTGCCTTTGTGAATAATAAATAAATGCATTGTAATAAATAAAATGCATTATGTCAGGTTCCGACGTTGTCTTAAATAAATCACATTTTCCAAACAAATAGTCTTTGATGAAATCTTTCATTTATTAAGGATGAACATGTCTGGTCCCGACTCCTTCGGTGCCAGTACTGACCTGCTAACCTCCAAACCCTTCCCTTTCTGTCCCTCAATTCTCATTCTCATTGGCCATCTTCCAAATCCTTCTCACTACTTCACCTCCCAGGAATGTCCCCCTCCAAACCCATATCCTAGGTGATATTATCTGCCAGGTAGTAACTGTGTGAAAGGTCAACCTACTTCTCTCTCCTTTTCCTTTTTTTTCCTTCATGTCAGCACTAGGACGAATGAAACTTGGGGTGCTGACATCCGGCCCCTCCTCCTTCCTTTTTCCCCAAGGGGAAAACATCAAGGTAATACCCGTTATCCCATCCGAGGGTGTGTCCCCCCCTCCCGGCTTGCCCGGGTGATCTGTATGGAATTTGGCAATAAGGCGGTCAGCTTGGATGTTCGTGCTCTTCATCCAGGAGGCCTCTGATAATGGGTAACCCTTCCATTTAATTAAGTATTGGAGGCACCCCCTGTGCCATTTTGAATCAAGAATTCACTGTACCTCATAGTGAGTTTGGCCTCCAATGACCAGGAGCCCCGGGGGGGGGGGCGGTCATGTGGTGTCAGCCTTAAAGTTGACCCCACTACAGGCTTCAGGAGGCTGCTGTGGAAAATGGGGTGTATCTTTCCTAGCAGCCAGGGCAACTGCAGTTGTACTGTGACCGGGTTCATTATTTTTACTATAGGGAACGGTCCTATAAATTTCAGGCCCAATTTCCTGCTCGGGAGTCTAAGTCTCAAATACTTGGTGGAGAGGTAGACCTTCTCTCCCACTCGAAATGGTCTTTGGGGAGCTTGGTGCTTGTCTGCTTGTTTCTTATAGGACTGTGCCACCTTGGCCAACACCCTCTTAAAGTTCTCCCAGGTTTCTCTCAACATTGCCATCCAGTCGTTCAAACTGACTGAGGAAGGTGGCTCTCCTGGGTACTCTGACATGGGGACGAAGTCCATACCACTCACTATTTTAAAGGGTTTTAATCCCGTGCTACTGTGGACAGCATTATTATACGCGACCTCCGCAAAAGATAGGAGGTCTGCCCAATTGGACTGTTGGTAATCGATGTAGCATCTTAAGTATTGTTCTATCATGGCATTCAGTCTCTCCACCCCCCCTCCCATTGATGCTCAGGTGAAACGCTGAGCTGAGGCCTTGGGATGAACCTATGGATTGTAGGAACTCCCTCCAGAGTTTTGCAGTGAACTGGACCCCTCGGTCGGAGATGATTCTTCTGGGGACTCCATGCAGGTGGTAGATGTGTTTCAGGAACAGTTTGGATAATTGTCGGGCTGAGGGTAGCCCGCTGCAAGGAATGAAGTGTGCCTGTTTGGAGAATAAGTCTATTACAGTTCAGATCACTGTATTACCACCACTCCTCGGTAGTTCTACTATGAAGTCCATTGCAATCTCCTCCCATGGTCTTGTCAGTTCAGCTACCGGTTGCAACAGTCCGGGAGGGCATCCTGGTCATCCCTTCATTGTGGCACAAATGGTACAACTCTTTACATAACTGTCTACGTCCTTTCTCATGTGGGGCCACCAGAACTGTCTTCGTACTAAGTGCAGAGTCTTTAGGAAACCGAAATGTCCCACTGGTTTAATGTCATGGCTCCTCTTGAGGATCAGGGTGCGTAGGGTCTGTGGGACATAGAGCTTTGTCCCCTTCCATGCTAGGTCATCCCTTTTTGTCAAGAGATGTTGATTGTCTCAGAACCAGGGGTCCGCCGCTGTTTCAGTTTTGAGCCTTGTCATTATGTCGCTTGCAAGTTGGTCCTGCTGGTCGCGCCATTGCCATCTGGTGACCACCTGACCCACAACCTGGGTAGAGGGGATGATGGCATTCACTACCTGCTTCCGCTCACTGTTATATTGGGGCATCCGGGAGAGTGCATCGGCCAGGAAGTTCTTCCCCCCGGGATGTGCTTAAGCTCAAAGTTGAAATGATTGAAGTATTGCACCCAGCGGACTTGCCTGGGTGACAACTTCTGTGGGGTTCTGAGGGCCTCCAGATTCTTGTGATCAGTCCAAACTTCGAACGGTCTCTGTCCTCTCTCTAGTAGGTGTCACCAGGTCAGCAGTCCCCATCTCACTGCGAACTGTCAGGTATGCTTCCTTCAAAATCCAGGAAAGAAAGAACCAGACTCCATTGTTATGAAGAAACTACTTTTACTGGTAAAGACTGAACGCAACCATATCAAAGCTGAAACTAATACTATATGCGCGAAACTTGTATATACAAATCATCCCCTCCCACTGTCCATCATAAATCACCCAATCCACAGGTCTTCCAGGGGTCAGGTGGCAGCACTTCTGACCGTGTCATCAATCAGGAATGTCACGACGGTTGGCCGATAACAGCAGTTTCGTTTTCCCATTCTAAATAGACTTTCATCTAGTAAGCTTTCGTTTTCCCCCCTCCCCCTTTCTATGGCAGCCAAGCAGTAAGGCGGAGGCTGACATTCGGCCCCTCTGCAGCAGAGATGTTAGTCCTATATAGGGAAAGAGGAAACAAAAAAAAAAAACAATATAACACAGATATTAGGGTTTATCAGGATATTTGGTGTGAAACAATTGTACTTTCTTTGGTGCCCAGACATCACGTTTATTCACCCATTCAGCTTGCGATAATGGAAAATGTCTCCAAGCTACCAGATATTGCACCTTACCATGGTGCTTTCTAGAGTCCAGGATCTCTTTAACTTCAAAATGTTGCTCTCCTTCTATTAAAATGGGGATGGGGGGAGGGTCCTGACCTGGACGCAAAGGAGACAAGTGTTCTGGTTTTAGTAAACTAACATGAAACACCAGGTGGATATGTCTCAAGGTTTTAGGTAGCTCCAATTCGACTGTGACTGCATTAATAAGTCTAATGATGGGAAAAGGCCCCACATACTTAGGCCCAAGCTTTTTCGATTTTTGAGAGGTCTGCAAATATTTAGTGGAAAGGTAAACCTTATCACCCACTTCATACACGTGTGCTGGACACCTTTTTTTGTCAGCTTGAGATTTATGTGCTTGGTGGGCCTCATCTAATGCTTTTCGAGTTACTGCCCAAATAATTCTAAGTTGCTCAATCCACTCAATCAAGGAAGGATTCTGTGGGTCATCCTGAGGAAGCTCGGGGTTAGGAACAAAGTCTTGGCCCAATGCTACCTTAAATGGAGTGAACCAGGTGCTGCTATGAATAGAGTTATTATAGGCCACCTCTGCAAATGGTAGTAAGTCCACCCAGTCGTCTTGTTGGTAGTTTATGTAACATCTCAGGTACTGTTCTAGCACGCCATTGATTCTCTTGCAAGCCCCATTCGTCTGGGGGTGGTGGGCGGAGGTTAACCCCTGGGTGGAGCCTATCAACTTTAAAAACTCCTTCCAGAATTTGGAAGTAAATTGTACGCCTCTGTCTGAAATTATACGTTTTGGAGCTCCATGCAGTCGATAAACATGTCGAATGAACAATTTGGCAAGGGTTTTTGCTGAAGGGATTTTAGCACAAGGGATGAAATGCACTTGTTTGGAAAATAAGTCCGTCACTACCCAAATGACTGTACACCCCTCGCTCTCTGGTAAGTCAACAATAAAATCCATGGATATTTCCTTCCAAGGGGCATTCGGCCTAGCCACACTTTGAAGCAAGCCAGGGGGCTTCCTGGAGGTCTTTTAGCGGAGACACACACCGGACAGCTTGCTACGTATGCCTCTATGTCCTTTTTGAGTGCAGGCCACCAGAATTGTCTCTTGACGAGTTTTAACAAAACCAAAATGTCCCGCCACCTTGGCGTCATGGACATACTGCAATACTGTCATTCTCAAGCTGGCAGGCACATACAATTTTGCCCCAACCCAGGGTAGTCCATCACAGAGGGTGCATTCATTCGAGTGGGTTTTGAACCACTCGTCTGTTTTCAGGGCTTCACGTAGTTTTTGAAGCAAATCGCCTGAGAGAGCTGGATCGGTCCTTGTTTGTGCCCTGGTAGTTACTGGTGCTGCTAGTTGTGTCAAAGGGATGATAGGTCGCACCACCTCCTTCTTTGTGCTGCTGTATTGGGGCAGTCTGGAGAGGGCATCTGCCATGAAATTCTTCCCTCCAGGAAGATATCGCAGAGTGAAATTAAACCAGTTGAAGTGCTGGGCCCAACGAACTTGTTTTGGTGACAGTTTACACAGTGTCTTCAACGCTTCTAAATTTTTATGGTCAGTCCAAACCTCGAACGGATCTTGGCCCCTTCCAGGAATTGTCTCCATGTTAACAAAGCCCATCGCACTGCAAAAGCTTCCTTCTCCCATATGGCCCATCTCCTTTTGGTTTCTGACAATTTTCGGGATGTGTAAGCACAGGGTTGCAAATTCCCCTCGGCGTTCTTTTGCAGAAGTACTGCCCCCACGGCTATGTTGCTAGCGTCTGCCTGTACCACGAAAGGTTCTTCCATGTTCAGGTGTTTGAGAACTGGTTCAGCAGCAAACAGCCGTTTCAACTTTTCGAATGCCGCCTGACACTCCATAGTCCATTCAAGAGGCCGAGAAGGCTTTGGTTTTAATTCCCCCTTTGTTTTTAGAAGATTGGTTATGGGTAGTGCGATTTTGGTGAAAGAGGGGATAAATTGTCTATAAAAGTTAGCAAATCCCAGGAAACTCTGTAGTTGCTTGCGGGTGCGTGGCGCGGCCCATTCCATTACAGCTTTGACTTTACTGGGATCCATCTCTATTCCCTCATGCGATATGCGATACCCCAGGTAGTCAATTTTGTTTTGGTGGAACTCGCACTTAGACAGTTTGGCATATAGTTCAGCAGCCCTGAGTTTTTTCAGGACAGTTCACACCAATTTCACATGATCGTTCATGTTCTCAGAGTAGATAAGAATGTCACCCAAGTAGACCAGCACCCCCTTGTACAGGTGCTCATGCAGTACTTCATTGATCAATTGCATGAACACAGCAGGGGCTCCCTGTAGTCCAAAACGGAGCACCTTAAATTGGAAACATCCCAAGGGGCAATTGAATGCCGTTTTCCATTCATCCCCTTCTTTGATTCTCACTTGATAGTATGCCTCTCGTAAGTCCAGTTTGGTGAAAACTTTTCCCTTCCCTAAATGGGCTAACATGTCTTTCATGAGGGGAAAGGGGTACACGTTTTCCACGCAAATTGCATTGAGGTTTCGGTAGTCAACTATGAGACGAAAGGAGCCATCTTTCTTTTCCCGGAACAATACGCCACCCTGGGTCGGGCTGGTTGAATAAAACCCCGCTTTAAATTCTTATCAATTAAGTTCCACAGTTCCCCCAGTTCTCGGGGGGTCATGGGGTATATTTTGGGTTTAGGGAGCTTCACCCCGGGCAGAATTTCATTTGTACAGTCCGTAGTTCTATGAGGGGGTAGTGCATCTGAAGCCTTTTCGCTAAAAACTTCACGAAGATCCTAGTACTCTTTTGGAATTTTTTACTCCCCTTCAATGTGACCCATGGCCACTTCTTCCTTTTCGGGTTTTGTCCCATCCTCTAGGGGGTTTTCTCCTTTTCCTAGTCCTGGATTTTTGGTGCGAATGCGCAAAACCCCCGTCTTCCAATTAACCCATGGGTTCCATCTACAGAGCCAGGGCAGTCCAAGTATGAGGGGCCGTTCCATGCCAGGGGCCACGATGAACCTGAGGGTCTCTATGTGATTCCCCAACTGCATCTCAATCGTTTTGGTCACAAAAGTAGCTGGGGCCCCTCCCGCTATAGATCCGTCTAGTTGACAGAGGGCAATAGGTCTTTTTAACGTTTTAAGCCTTAGACCCATTTTCTCCACCACTTTCGGGCTGATTATGCACCTGGTGCACCGAGAGTCTAATAAGGCTAATATCTGCGCCTGTGTCCCCGTGGACGGCACCCTTAGTTCTATAGGGATGAGCATGAGGTCCTCAGTATGACTCACCAGATCGCCGGGGTCCGAGTCCATTCCGCTATCCTCTACAGTGGTTGGAGTTCCCAGCTCACCCTGGTTATGGGGAGCGAACTCAACGACTTCTCCTTCCAGAGCAGTTGCGCGAGCCTTTATGGGTGCTTTGCCAGCCTTCTTAGGACCCGGGGCGGTAGATTTTGGCATTGGTTTGGAGAAGCACTCGGTAGCTCGATGGCCTTCTTTTCCACATTTGAAACATGTGAAGGGCTTCGATTTTGGTTTGAACTCTGCCCTCCCCCCGGCCGCCTTTGGTGCTCTTTTGCGATAGGCCTAGGATGACGGGTCTTTTGCACTGCTTCCTCGGAGTCGGCTTTGGGCCAGCTCGATTTCCGCATCCTCAGCCGCTATGTACCAATATTGCAAGTCTTCAGGGACCCCTCGGGCTCTGCAGTCTTTGTATATTTCTTCATTTAGCCCATCTTTGAAACTCTCTAACAGGGCCGCTTCTGACCATCCTGTCATGTAGGGTGCTAACTCATGAAACTCTTGGGTGTATTCTGCCACTGATCTCCGGCCCTGCTGGATACCCTTTATTCTGAGTCTCGCCTTCTGCTCAGCTAGGTGGTCTTCAAACCGTCTCCTAAGGGCCGCCATAAACTGATTGTAATTTCTCAGCAGGGGGGAGTTGTTATTGTGGAGGACCAACATCCAGTCAGCTGCTACTCCCTCTAGCGTGGTTGTGACGCATCTCACTCGAGCTGCATCTGATAAATAATCTTCCCCCCAATCTTGCATGTGGTTCCAGACTTGGGTCAGGAAAAGCCCCAGGGTCTTCGGATTCCCATCATATTTTCCGGCCAGGCGGGGAATTTTTGGTTTTTTCCGTTGGCGGGGGGGTGGGAACCGGCAAGGCTGGGGCCCCCTGGGCTGCTGCATCTCTCACTTGACCCCCAGAGGTTGGAATCGTTTCTCCTCCAGTTTCCTCTTCTCCACCCCCACATGCAGTTTCTCCTGGCTCTTCCCTGGGGTGATCTCCTCCCTTCCCCCCAAGGAACCCATAAGACTCACGGCTTTTCCGGCTTTCTTCAACATCACGAATGAGTTGCAAGGCCTGAGCCAACATGAGGCTTTCCTTTTGCTCTTGCATCCATACTGCTTCCCCCCTGTGGGGTCTGGAGCTGGTGACTCCCCAGGGGGTCCTTCCCTGTTCTGGCAACCTTCCCACTCCTACCGACCATCTGGCTTCGTCAGGTTCCTCTCTCAGCCGCATCTCTTCCATTCTTTCGGCTATCTCTCTTTCTGCTTGAAGTGAGGTCATTGCGGAGCCGTAAGCTCCCATCTGTTCTTCCTCAACCTCCTGATCAGACATAGTTTGGTTTCAGCCCCCTTGGTGTTTGTCCGGGATGGCTGGAGATGAGTTTCAGCTTAATGTCAGGTATGCTTCCTTCAAAATCCAGGAAAGAAAGAACTAGACTCCATTGTTATGAAGAAACTGTACTTTTACTGGTAAAGACTGAACGCAACCATATCAAAGCTGAAACTAATACTATACGCGTGAAACTTGTATATACAAATCATCCCCTCCCACTGTCCATCCCCTCCCACTGTCCATCGTAAATCACCCAATCCACAGGTCTTCCAGGGTTCAGGTGGCAGCACTTCTGACCGCGTCATCAATCAGGAATGTCACGACGGTTGACCGATAACAGCAGTTTCGTTTTCCCATTCTAAGCAGACTTTCATCTAGTAAGCTTTCATTTCCCCCCTCCCCCTTTCTATGGCAGCCAAGCAGTAAGGCGCTCCCTTCTCCCACGCTGCCCATCTCCTATCTTTGTAGGTGAGCTTTCGGGATATGTAGGCACAAGGTTGTAGGCTCCCTTGGCCATTCTTTTGGTGCAACATGGCCCCTACTGCCACATCACTGGCATCTTCTTGGATGACAAAGGGCTGTTTGGGGTCAGGATGCTTTAAGACAGGTTCTTTTGCAAACATCTCTTTCAGTGCTTCGAATGCCCATTGGCAGGTCAGGTCCCACTGTATGGGTTGTCCCAGGTGGGGCTTCGTTGCCGGACTCCCTGTCTTTAGGAGGTCTGTCAGAGGTTTGGCAATTCTTGCAAACATGGAGATGAATTGTCTGTAGAAGTTCACGAACCCTAAGAAGCTTTGCAGTTGTCTGCGGGTGCGAGGGGGTTGCCATTGTAGAACTGATTGTACTTTGGCTGGATCCATCTCTACTCCCTCATTTGATATTCAGTAACCTAAGTAGTCTAGGCGTGATTGGTGGAACTTGCATTTTGACAGTTTGACATACAGGTTCGCCCTCAGCAGTTTCTCCAATACTTGGCGGACGAAGGGTAAGTGTTCATCTAAGGTTTCCATGTAAATGAGAATATCGTTCAGGTAGATGAGAACCCCTTTGTAGAGGTGGTCATGTATGACTTCATTTATCAGTTGCATGAACACTGCTGGGGCTCCCTGCAGTCCAAAAGGTATCACCTTAAATTGGAAACTTCCTAGGGGCAGTTGAATGCTGTTTTCCACTCATCTCCTTCCCGGATGTGTATTCGGTAGTAGGCTTCTCGGAGGTCTAGTTTGGTGAAAACCTTTCCTTTGGCCAGTGGGCTAGCATGTCTTTCATGAGGGGAAGGGTATATAAATTGTGTACACAGACGGCGTTGATACCTCTAAAATCAACCAACAAACACACAGAGCTGTCTTTCCTCTCTTTAAAAAGGACCGGTGCCGTGACCCATGGTTTAGCTGGCTCAATGAAACCCCTTTGTAGGTTCTTGTCTATGTAGTTCTGCATTTCTTGCATTTCGCGGGGCATCATGACATATAGTTTAGGCTTAGGTCATTTCACTCCAGGGATGATCTCAATGGTGCAATCGGTCTCACGGTGGGGGGGGGGGGGTAGAACGTCACACTCGACCTCGCTAAACACCTCTGCAAGGTCTTGGTACTCCTCTAGGATCTGTTCTGTGTCATGGAAGCTGTCGGATGCGGTCGCCAGTTGCTCTGTTGTACCCTCAGGGAGGGGCCCTTGTATTGGCAGTTTCTTCCTTTGCTGTGGTGGGAAAGATTGGGGCTCCTGTGTGGGGGGCATCTCCCCTGATAGGAGCAGTAGGGGTTGGGGGCCCTTTGCAATCCTCAGCCTGCGGGTTCCCTCTTGCCACCAAATGATTGGGCCCCACTTGTCTAGCCACGAGAGTCCCAGTATGATTGGATCTGTCATTTTGGGGGCTATTATGAACCGAATCGTCTCCCAGTGATCTGCTAGCTCCAGCCTCACTGGCTCGGTCAAGTGTGTGGCATAAGTCCTTCCCACTAGGGATCCATCAACTTGTTCAAATCGGATTGGGTGGTTGAGTTTTTTAGCACGGATCCCCAATTTTAGGACTGTGGGCAGGTTGATCAGGCACCTCGTGCAGCCTGAATCTATTAGGGCTTGGAAAGTCCCTTGGGTCCCTTTTTTCCGGGCTGTTAGGCATATTGGGAAAAGAAAGGGGTGGACAGGTCCACTCACCATCAGGTCGTCTTCACCCTCGTCCTCACTGTCATACAACTCGGGGGATTGATATCCCTCATCTGGGACCCCTTTTGTTTCGATCAGGTGGGAGAAAACCTCTGGTCTCGGGGGGACTCTCCATCGCGTGTTGGTGACGCGTTTGGGCCCTCGTTCCGGTCGTGCCCTGGGCTGTGGGTCTGGCCTGGGTCTAGGGATTCCACACGCTGCTGCTGGGTGACCAATCCCCCCGCACCTGTAGCACCTCAGCGGGCTCCATGGGGCGATTGGTCTCTGGGTGGGCTGTGGCGCTGCGGTTCCTCGTCTGCCAGGTGGCCTCTGGTCGGGGTGGTCTCTCTCCTCACTATTTGGTTGCTTCGACATGTTGTTGGCCCACAGCCCACTGTCGACTTTTATTGCTATCTGGAACTGGAGAGTCAGTTCGGGATGTCTCAATAAGCAGTCACTTGGGCAATACGCTTATCTAGGCTTGTTCTAAAGAAATACACCAGCAGTTGCTCTGGTAGGGGAGGTAGGGTCCCAATGACTCTCCTGAATTCACGGATATGCTCTCTGATAGGCTTCCCCTTCTGCATTAGGTTTCTGAGCTCGTCCTCCACATAGGGGTCCTCCTCTGCCTCCTCGAATTGGGTTCGTAGTAGTTGTAAGAACTCATCTGCATTTCACAATTGGGGGGCCCTGTTCTTGTAGAGGGCTGATGACCACCTTCTTGCATCTCCTTCAAATCCCTCTGAGATGGCACTGACTAGGGCTCTGGGAAATGGATAGAGGTGTTCTTAGCGTCCAATGTAGATGTCAGCTGTACAGCCAATTGTGCTAGCTGGTCGGGGTCGCCATCGAACTTCCCTCTGAAATGGGGTGGGTCCTCTCTCGGTGCCCTATCCCCCCAGTGCAGGGCTCTGTAAGCCTGCTCTGGGGGCCGCTGGTCCTCTTCCTCTCCACTCATTTTGGGGTAGGGCGGGGATGTCCTGTCTAGGCTGCCCTGCTTGCTTTGCAAGGGGGGGGGGACCCATGGATGCACTTCTGGGCTTCTTCTCCTTCTGCTCTGGGTGGGGAAGAAAAGTTGTGCTTTTGTCTATGACGTCTCCGTTTGGAAAGCTCGAGTGCCCCCGCCCTCTCCTCAGGCCTGCCTGATCCTCCAGAAGGATGGCACGGTCAAATTTCTCTCTCAATTCATCTTGTGGGCTCTCAAGTGGCCTCTCTGAAGATTTTTGGTGCCTGGCCTGCTGCCAGTGCCATAGCCAGTCTGCCCTCCCCAGCTCACTTAGGGGCTTCCGCTTGTCTTGAACATTTGGGAAGGGAACGTCAACCTCTGGGAATTTTGGCAAAACCCCCGAATACTTATCTTTTTTTTCCTTGGCTTGCAGCTTCACTGGGGGAGGGAGGAGTGGTGGCTTCATTGCATCCAAACTGGCTGGCTCTTGTCCAGTTGCTTGAATTAAGTTATCTCCGGAAAGATTGCTCTCTGACATAATTACCAGGCTGCGCTTTCATTTACTCCAGACATCGAGGGAGGTAGCTGGAGGTTTGGAAGTCAGCCAGCTTGGCTTGGAGAGGAGTACTGGCACTCTGTCAGGTTCCGACGTTGTCTTAAATAAATCACATTTTCCAAACAAATAGTCTTTGATGAAATCTTTCATTTATTAAGGACGAACATGTCTGGTCCCGACTCCATCAATGCCAGTACTGACCTGCTAACCCCCAAACCCTTCCCTTTCCATCCTTCAATTCTCATTCTCATTGGCCCTCTCACTACTTCACCTCACAGGAATGTCCCCCTCCCAACCCATCTCCTAGGTGATATTATCTGCCGAGTAGTAACTGTGTGAAAGGTCAACCTGCTTCTTCTCTCTCCTTTTCCTTTTTTTTTCTTCATGTCAGCACTGGGATGAATGAAACTTGGGGTGCTGATGCATTAACTATTACAATTACCTTTATATGTATAGTATAATTGTGCAATTGGGTAATAGAGTTTACTTTCTATCCTATTGATAAGATTCATTTTTTTCCTTGGGTTGATAATACGTTTATAAATGCAATAGACATTATTCCATTATACATATGCATACATATACAGCATACATATAAAGTACATACAGTATACATATACATATACATACATATAGAATATATATACATATACGTATATTATGTGTGTGTGTTATGTTTAATTGAAACACTAACACTGAGACATTCAGATAGTGACATTTTTATATATAGTTCCATTTGTTTTTGTTGTTTTTACTTTTAATTATTAATGTTTGGCAATTTTTTATTTTAAAATCTTAATTAAAATTTTGGACACAACTTATATACCGAGATTTTATTGATAAAGATCTTTAAAGTAGTTATTCTCACCTTGGGCTGTTTTTCTTCCTATTCATTCATGGAGGGCATTAAAATAGAATACATGTAAGGCTGATTAATTCACATCTACCCTGATGCTCAGATCTTCTGTGGATTAGCCTTTATGGTGAAGTCAATCACACTTACTACACTTATTTATTTACCCTTGACAATTAAATGTACTTTTCTTTTTGACCAATGAAATCTCTTCCATCTGTCTATGCTCTAAGTATCATGCTGTTCAATGTTATAGAAGAAATTTCGTTTCAGATATTCCTTGTTTTCTTTCATTTTGACTATTTTTATTTAATCATCTGGACAATCCTTTATATATTTTACTTTCATTTTCTTGCTGTTAAAATCTATAAATATCTAATCTATTAACAAGAGAATTTTCAGGTCTTTGCGATTCTTATGTACAAAATGATATATTGACAGTTGTTGGTTTATCCATTCTGCATCTTATTCCCTAATAATTTTGGAGATTAAATTTCTACTATTTTGAAAACAAAGTATATTTAAAATACTTATAAAAAGAAAGGATTTGGTTTTATTAGTCATGATGTCTGCAGCTGGTCCAATGAAAAACTGTACAAAAGAGATGGTTTGCATCCTTCAAAGAAAGGGACTGAATTACTTGGCATTACATTCACAGATTTTCTGGATAAACATTTAAACTGAACAGCAGGGACAGAAAATTAATTGATATAGAACATTTATGTCCCCAGCAATCTAAAATTAATAGGGTTATTAGTGCATGTAACATAGATGCTTGTGCGGGTAAGATTATCAACCTTGCTGTCAAGCAAAATGAAGCATTTAATAGCGAGTGCCATACCATGTGCACTAATTAAACAGGTGGCAAGAAAGTAGGGGCAGTCAAGCACAACGCAGGTTATGTAGACAGTAAACACAGGGTCAATCAAAATGGACTCAAATGTCTATACACCAATGCACAGAGTATGAGGAATAAACAGGGTGAAATAGAAATTCAAGTAAATGAGGGCAGATATGATATTGTTGCCATTACGGAAACTTGGTAGGATGAAACCCACAAATGGAACATACAGCTAGAAGGATTTAAGTTATTTAAAAGAAATAGACCAAATAAAAGAGGAGGTGCACTATATATAAGAAATAACTACATCTCTACATAAATAGAGCACAACAATGATGAAAATTATCTTGGATGCATTTGGGTCAATGTTAAAGGGGGGGGGGATGACATTGCCATAGGTCTGTACTATAGGCCACCCAACCAAACAGAGGAAATAGGTGAACTTTTTGCTAGTCAGTTAACTAAGGTATGTAGGAAGCACACCACAATAGTAATGGGGGATTTTAACTACCTTGACATCAATTGGGAGACAAACTCTGCACCAAGTGGAAGATCCAACAGGTTTCTAACAAACCTAGCAGACAATTTTCTTTCCAAAAAGTAGAGAAGGGAACAAGGGATTCAGCCATATTGGACTTAATTTGCACTAACAGATATGAAATGATAGAAGGTGTTGAAGCTACAGGAACCTTGGGGGCAAGTGATCATGCAATATTGGAATTCAATATTATGCAAGCACAAGTAGTAGAACAAAGTCAAACTAGAGTCTTGGGCTTTAAGAGAGCTAATTTCAATAAACTTAGAGAGACCTTGGGAAGGATTCCATGGATGAGAATCCTAAGGGAAAAACAACTCAAGAAGCTTGGGAAATTTTGAAAAGTGAGGTTATAAAAGCCGAGTCTAGCACAATATCAATGAAGAAGAAAAATAACAGCTCTCAAAAGAAACCAGCATGGCTGCATAAAGAATTCTCTGACAAATTGAAAGACAAAAAGGACAAGTATAAAAAGTGGAAAGAGGGGCAAATAACTAAGGCAAAATATCAGCAAATAGCCCGAGCCTGTAAAGATGAAGTGAGGAAAGCTAAGGCTCATAATGAACAAAGGCTTGCGACCAAAATAAAAAATAACAAAAAAAGCTTTTTCCAACATGTTAAAAACAAGAAAAAAGTCAAGGAAACAATTAGTCCATTGCTGGGAGAAAGTGGCAAGAAGGTGACAAGCAACAGGAAGAAAGCAGAACTACTTAACTCATTTTTTGCATCTGTCTTTACACAAAGGGAAAAAACAGTCCAACCTATCAAAAACAGCACCACAAAAAACAGATTAGTAGAACAAGTTAAAATAGGGAAGAAAACGATAAGTGAACACCTGTCTGCCCTAGACAAGTTCAAATCACCAGGACTGGATGGATTACACCCTAAGGTTCTGAAGGAACTGGCAGACAAGATCTCAGAACCACTGAACTATATCTTTCAAAGTTCCTGGAGCACCGGGGAACTGCCAGAGGACTGGAAAAGAGCTGATGTAGTTCCCATTTTCAAAAAAGGGGGGAAAAAAAAGATCCAGGAAACTACATACCTATCAGCCTGACCTCAATACCAGGGAAGATTCTGGAAAAGATAATCAAGCAACGAATCAGTGAACACCTAGAAGCAAACTAAGTAAAAACCAAAAGCCAACATGGGTTTGTCAAAAACAGATGATGCCAGACATCTTATTGCATTCTTTGACAAAGTGACAAAATTAGTGGAAATTTACTTGGACTTCAGTAAAGCATTTGATAAAGTAGACCATAACCTTCTACTAGATAAAGTAGAAAAATGTGGGTTAGACAGCATCACCACCAGGTGAATTCGTAACTGGCTGTCCAACCACACTCAACGTGTAGTCCTCAATGGAACTGCATCTACATGGAGGGAAGTATGCAACAGAGGACCCCAAGGCTCTGTTTTAGGTCCAGTACTCTTCAACATCTTCATCAATGACTTGGACGAAGGGATAGATGGGGAACTCATCAAATTTGCAGATGACACCAAGCTGGCAGGAATAGCCAACACTCCAGAAGATAGGCTTAAGATACAGAAGGATTTTGGCAGACTTGAACATTGGGCACTATCTAACAAAATGAAATTCAACAGTGAAAAAAGTAAGGTTCTACAATATGCAACAAAATGCACAGGTACAGTATATGTGGTACCTCGCTCAATAGCAGTAACTGTGAGAGGGATCTTGGACTCCTAGTGGACAACCATTTAAATATGAGCCAGCAGTGTGCAGCAGCTGCTAAAAAAGCCAACACAGTTCTAGGCTGTATAAACAGAGGAATAAAATCAAAATCATGTGAAGTATTAATACCACTTTATAATGCCTTGGTAAAGCCATACTTGGAATACTGCATTCAGTTTTGGTCGCCATGATGTAAAAAAGAGCAACGAAGATGATTAGGGGCCTGAAGGCTAAAACATATGAAGAACGGTTGCAGGAACTGGGTATGTGTAGTTTAAGAAAAGAAGGACTAGGGGAGACATGATAGCAGTATTCCAATATCTCAAGGGCTTCCACAAAGAAGAGGGAGTCAAGCTATTTTCCAAAGCACCTAAGAGTAGGACAAGAAGCAATGGGTGGAAACTAATCAAGGAGAGAAGCAACTTAGAACTAAGGAGAAATTTCCTGACAATTAGAACAATTAATCAGTGGAACAACTTGCCTCCAGAAGTTGTGAATGCTCCAACACTGGAAGTTTTTAAGAAGATGTTGGATAACCATTTGTCTGAAGTAGGGTAGAGTTTCCTGTCTAAGGAGGGGATTGGACTAGAAGACCTCCAAGGTCCCTTCCAACTCTGTTATTCTATTCTATTCTATTCTATTCTATTCTATTCTATTCTATTCTATTCTATTCTATTCTATTCTATTCTATTCTATTCTACTCTACTCTACTCTACTCTACTCTACTCTACTCTACTCTACTCTACTCTACTCTACTCTATACTATTCTAAACATAGGAGAACATAGGAGAAGAAACCCATCCAGACAAGATTCAGCAGTCCATCTGCATTTAAAAGACAACGGCCACTGTTTTGAAGACAGAAAAATCCACATTTTGGACAGAGAGGATCACTGTAACTATTTTGCTGCTCTTATTGCGTCATCAGATAACCGCCCGGCCACCCTGTTTAGGGTGACCCGCTCCCTGCTCCACCAGGGAGCGGGAAGTCCCCTTGGAGGGTAGAGCCAAGGATTTTGTACAATATCTGCATGACAAAATCACTCAGATTCGGGAAAACCTGGACTCCGACTGGGTGGTCTCAGGGGGAATGACTGGGGCAGGTCTTGTGAATATTATCTGGGGCGAGTTTGATCCTGTGGCTCCTGATGATGTGGACAGGATTCTGGGTGGACTGAACGCGACCACGTTTGTTGGACCCGTGTCCCTCCTCGTTAGTGCTGGCTTCTCGGGAGGTGACACGAGGCTGGCTCCAGGGGATTATAAATGCTTTGTTGAGTGAGGATGTTTTCCCCGTCACCTTGAAAGAGGCGGTGGTGAGGCCTCTCCTCAAGAAGTCTTCCCTGGACCTGGCAGTGTTATCTAATTATCGTCCAGTCTCCAACCTTCGCTTTGTGGCAAAGGTTGTTGAGAGTGTGGTTGCGTGGCAGCTCCCCCAGTACCTGGATGAAACAGTATATCTGGATCCGTTCCAGTCGGGTTTCAGGCTTGGGTACAGCACGGAAACGTTGGTCACGTTGGTTGATCTCTGGAGGGCTTGGGACAGAGGTTGCTCCTCTGTCCTGGTCCTATTAGATCTCTCAGCGGCTTTTGATACCATCGACCATGGTATCATGCTGCACTGGTTGGAAGAGTTAGGGGTGGGAGGCACCGTGTTGCGGTGGTTCTCCTCCTTTCTCTCTGACCAGTGGCAGTCTGTGTTGGCAGGGGGGCAGAGGTCGACCCTGAGGTGCCTCATTTGTGGGGTACCACAGGGGTCGGTCCTCTAGCCCCTTCTGTTCAACATTTATGTAAAGCTGCTGGGTGAGATCATCCGTGGTTTCGGGGTGAAGTATCATCAGTATGCTGATGATACTCAGTTGTACATCTCCACCCCGGACCACCCCAACGATGCCCTTGAAGTGATGTCCCGGTGCCTGGAGGCCATACGGATCTGGTTGGGGAGTAACATGCTCAGACTCTACCCATCCAAGACCGAGTGGCTGTGGTTTCCCGATATAGTCAGTTGGTGCCATCACTGACTATTGGGGCGAATCATTGGCCCCCACGGAGAGGGCTCGCAACTTGGGCATCCTCCTGGATTCACGGCTGTCTTTAGAAGAGCACCTGACAGCCGTGACCAGGGGGATTTTTATCAGGTTCGCCTGATCCACCAGTTGCATCCCTTTCTAGATCAGGACTCTTTACACATGGTCACTCACGCCCTCGTCACTTCCTGCCTGGATTACTGTAATGCTCTCTACATGGGGCTCCCCTTGAGGAGCACCCGGAGGCTCCAGCTGACGCAGAGTGCAGCTGCGCGGGTGGTTATGGGAACGACATGGCGTTCCCGTGTGACACCTCTCCTGCGCGAGCTGCATTGGCTCCCCGTGGTCTTCTGAGTGCGCTTCAAGGTCTTGGTCACCACCTTTAGAGCGCTCCATGGCTTAGGACCTGGGTATCTACGAGACCGCCTGCTGCCACCAGTGGCCTCCCACTGGCCGGTACGCTCTCATAGAGAGGGGGTCCTCCAGGTGCCATCAGCCAAACAATGTTGACTGGCGGCCCCCAGGGGGAGGGCCTTCTCTATGGGAGTACCCACTATCTGGAATGAGCTCCCCCTGGAGATTCGGAGGATCCCGGACCTACGCACCTTCTGCCGCGCTCTTAAGACCCTTTTATTTCGCCTGGCAGGCCTGGCTTGATTCTCCTTTTTAAAAAATGTTATAAATTTTAATTCATTTTAAATTATTGGGGTTTTAATATTTTTACGGCCAAATTTATTTAATTGGATTTTAATTGGGTTTTAAATGTTATACTTGTATGTTTTATTTATGGCTGTTCACCGCTCTGATCCTTCGGGAGGAGGGCGGTATACAAATTAAATAAACTGAAACTGAAACTGAAACTGGTTTGAAAGAGGGGTCAAAGAGGCAATCTATGTCAAAATTGAACAGTCCTCTCTCAACAGAGGGGGAGGATATGACATCATCTATCTCAAGTCTACAACACAGACCTTTCAACTGTTCCAAAAAGGCTCCACAGCCATTTGTACTACTCAGGTGACTCTACTGATATAAATAAACCTCCAGGTGTCCTCAATGTCTCTCTAAAGGAATGCAAATGAGCAGCTGTCTGCAAGGAGTATAAATCCTTCCATTCCCCATCATCCAGTCAGAGCTGAACAAGCTTCTTGGATGAGAAATGAAATGTCTTCAAAGAAAAAAACTGAAATTCCAGTTGCCTCTTGAAAAAGCATATTTGGGACAAAATATATTAAAAAGCAGTCTAGGGACTGCCAACAGCCATAGTATAGAACTTAAACTATTTTCCATGGAAATTGTATCCAAGAGAAATGTTTTGTTTTTATACTAGGAATCAGGAAAGGGGTCCTCCTAACCCACCACAGAGGTAAATGGTTTATTGCATGGTACTGTGTTTATCTAATAAAATCCACAAAGATAACAGAGATGTACAGTAAGTCAAAGGCTATACTGAAACAGTTTATTAGGGCTGTGAATAGTGGGTAATTCAATTTAATAAAATTTTGATCGAATCATACTTTCAAAATAGATTTGTGAACTAAAGTGAAGATTCTTTCCAAGCAACATACTAAACTGGGTGACTTCAAAATGCTTTCAAACTTTCCATAGCACTTTCTTAAGG
The DNA here is from genome assembly GCA_012654045.1 of Ptyas mucosa. Classification (NCBI taxonomy): domain Eukaryota; kingdom Metazoa; phylum Chordata; class Lepidosauria; order Squamata; family Colubridae; genus Ptyas; species Ptyas mucosa. The sequence goes on along the minus strand of WNWU01013765.1, from coordinate 7,928,077 downwards.
TTTTTGCTGCTTCAAAGATGATGACAGACAATATATAGTATTGTAACTTCAATTTGGTACATGGAGAAAGTTGAGAGGGAGTCTGAATGGCATGTTGGCTTTTCTGACACTGACACAAGTAACAGACAATGAGATTTAACACCTCATTAAACTGTCTGCCTTTCAGAGCAATTTTGAGGTGGCAAGGTTAACATCACTTTGGACTTCATTCACTTCCTCACCTTCAGTTTTCATGATGATTTGCAGGAATGTGAGGGTATCAAGCTAACATCTAAAAACTAGAAACAAAGGAAAATTTACATATGCTTGGATTTTTACTGTTTTCTTACTAATATTTTAAATAAACCCCTTCCATTAAGTAATTATATGAAGTCTGAAGATGCTTAAAAACAGTTTTTGATAAAGATTCCTAAATCATGTGTTTCTTACAGAGGGATGACTATACATACACTAAGGTACTGTATCAATATTAAAAATCAGTCATCTATTCAACTTCAGAATGAAAAGCTACTGATGAAGAAAGACTTTAATCCAAATTTCTTCGTAATAAAAAAATGACCAATTGGATTACTAGCATATGCAGAAGTTACGATGTTCAGGTGAAGGTTCAGGATTTTGAAAACAGAAGTTTGTATTTCATAGTGAAATACAAATATTGTTCACTTTTCTCAGTGACATAGCTATTACAGTATAATTTAACCCTATGATAAGATTTGCTTCACACCATAGAAGTGCAAAGTTAATGTAATGCTGACTCGTTTTACCCATCTTTGTGGTAGTCCCATGTAGTGTGTAAACAGTTAATTAATAAGCTGACCAAATAATTATGACAGCCACTTGGAATGAAGACAATAATTTCTTCTAAAAAGATTTGGATAGAATATGCAACCCAAGGTCTTTGGACAAAAATCATTGACCCCCAAACCCTGATCATATTGCCTTTCTGAGGAGTATAGAAAAAATGAGGGGTCTCCTCTCTCTCTTCTTATATTTCTTAATTTTTTTACTTAAAGTATCTTTCTGAAATTCTTTTTCCAATTTCTTATAGTCCTCTTTTAATCTTGCTGGCTTCTGTCATTTCTTTTTGTTCTTTTTTCCCAAGTACATTATTGCTAGGCCTCTAATATATGCTTTCATTGTATCCCATAAATTTTGAAGTGATGTATCCTCTTTCTTATTTATTTTAAAAAATACTTCAAATTCTTTTTCTGCAAAGTCCTGAAACTCTTTTTCATTTAAGATTGTTGCGTTCAAAATCCACCTTGTCTTTTTCTTTTGTCCTTTCCATATTATTGTCATCGGGCTGTGATCAGCCCAAATATTCAAACAAATATTTACTTCTTGCACAGCGTCTGTAAGTCCTGTTGACATCTCCAAATATCATTTTTGTCTCCAAATATCTTGAATACTTAATTTTTCTATCATTGTAATAAACGATTTCAGCAGTGTACTTCAAGGCTTTTTATTTACCGTCATTGTTTTACAGTCCAAGCCTGCATCTACCCCATTGAGATCTCTCATTATACATATATATATATATATATATATATATATATATATATATGTATGTATGTATGTATGTATACTATATATATATAGCATAACTGTATACTGTGCCCGATGTTCCTTGCTCATGCTATCATCTGTCCTTTAACCAGTTCTTCTGCCAGATCAAATTCTAGTAAGTATTTGTAGATTTTTGAAATTAATTTTTCTTCTTTGGATTCTAATAATTTATCTAATCGGTTTGGTTTTGGATCTATTCCTCCCTCCTCTTGATCTTTTCTGTATCTTATTTTTATTTGTGAATAGGGCCACCAGTCTATTGATACTCCTTGTTCATTGAGTTCTTCCCTTGTTTTCAATACTCCTTGTGAATCCAATATCTCTCTGTATCTTAACAGTTTTTGTTTTGCTAATGTGTTGGGGTATGTTATTGCTTCTATTGTTGATAACCAGCGGGGAACTTTCATGTAATGTTTATTTTTAATTTCTTGCCATGTACCAATTAACAATTTCCTAATAATATGGTTATTAAAATGTTTATATATTTTATTTCTAGGGCTCCATAGAAAGGCATGCCATCCCTTCATTAGATCGTGTCCTTCTAATTTTAATAATCTTTGATTTTCCAAAGTTACTCATTCTCTAATCCACATTAAGCTTCAAGCTTTATAATATTTTTCCCATGCCAGAAATCCCAATCCACCTCTAGTTTTATCATCTTGTAATATACTTAATTTAATTCTTGATATTTTCCCCTCCAGCACAAATTTTGTAGTTATTTTGTCCAAATTATTAAAAAAATTCTTATCTAATTTTATTGGGATTGTTTGGAATAAATAAAGGAGTCTTGGCAGTATATTTGATTTTATCGCTGCAATTCTCCCCAACAATGACAGTTTTAATTTCCCCCATTTTTCCAGATCTTCTTTTATTTTTTGGACCAAAGGTCCATAGTTATTTTCTTTTATCATTGCACTTTTGGCTGTCAAAGGTATTTTACCTAGGTATTTTACCTTTTTGACTACCTGTAATCCTGAATCTTTTGCTAATTTCTCCACTTGTTTTGCTATTATATTTTTTGTTATCATTTTAGTCTTTTCTTTGTTAATTTTTAGGCCCGCTACCTTTCCAAATTCCTCTATCTCTTTTATTAATTTTGGTGTTGTTTTTATTGGGTCTTCTATGAAGAAGACAAGGTCATCCATGAAAGTTTGGATCTTGTATTCTTTTTTTACGTTTAATCCTTTAATCCTTTGTTTGACCTAATTCTAATTAGTAAGTTTTCCAGAGTTAAAATAAAAAGTAAATGCGACAGCGGATAACCCTGCCATACTCCTTTATTTATTCCAAAGAATTTTGTTGGATCCCCATTTACTAATATGCTTGCCTTTTGATTCATATATATTGACGATATCATTCTCCTGAATTTCTCTCCGAATTTCATATTTTTAATTTGATGTATCATGAACTGCCAATTAACTTGATTGAATGCTTTTTGTGCATCCAGAAATATCAGTGCTACCTGTCTCTCTGGATGCATCTCATAGTATTCTAAAACATTTATTACCATTCTTTTATTGTTTTTTATTTGTCTTGTTGGCAAGAAACCGTTTTGATCCTGATGTATTCTGTTTAGTATTTTTTTCATCCTATTTGCAATTATGCTCATGAAAATTTTGTAGTCAGTATTTAATAAGGAGATCGGTCTGTAATTTTTTATTAATGTTGTATCTGCTCCTTCTTTCGGTATCAGAGAGATATATGCTTCCCTCCATGTCTTTGGTAGCTTTGCTACCAAATCAATGCCTCATTGTATGTTTCTAATAATATCCCATTTAGTGATTCCTCTAAACTTTTATAAAACTCGGTTGGTAGACCATCGGTCCCCGGCGTTTTATTATTATTTTGTCTCTTCAATGTTTCTTTTAACTCCCCTATAGTAATTTCCTTATCTAGTAACTCTTTTTCTTCCTCTGTTAATATTGGCATCCCTTCCCCACTCAAATATTGTTCTATCTCCTCCACTGTTACTTTATCTTTCTCATAAAGCTCTTGGTAGTATTGAATTATTATCTCCTTTTTCTTCTCTAAACTCTGTTGGATTATACCCTCTTTATCCTGTAATTTCTGGATTATTCTTTTTTCCCTTTCTTTCCTCAACCTATACGCCAACCATCTCGCAGGCTTACTTGCATGCTCAAAATAATTCTGCGTTGTGTATTTCAATGCCATTGGGTATTTCCCTTGTTCTAATATATCCAGATTATGTTTTGCTGATGTCCAATTAATTCTAATTTGTTTATCTCCCGGGTTCTCTTGTAGTTTTCTTTCCCATTTTTTAATTTCTTCTTGTGCTTTATTGTATTCTTTTTCCCTCTCTTTTTCCCGTTTTGCATTATAGGCTATTGTTAGACCTCTCACATATGCCTTAGTTGTGTCCCATAGGTTTTGTAGGGATGTGTGCTGTTTTATATTTTCCTTATAGAACAATTCTAATTCCTTCTCCTATTCCTTATATTCCTTTTCTTTCAATAGCTGTATATTCAATGTCCATCTACTTTTTTTTTCTGCCATCCCTTCCATGTCAAAATTATTGGGTTGCGATCAGCCCACTTGTTAGACAATATTTCTACTGTTTCTATTTCTGACATCAATGTATTAGTTACCCATGCCATATCTAATCTGGACCAGGATTTATGTGGGTTTGAATAGTATGTAAAATTTTTAACTTCCAGGTTGTGAAATCTTCAACTGTCTACCATATTTAATTCTTCTACCAAATCTATAAAAGTTCTGGGCAATACATTTTTCTTATTTTTATTTCTCTTGCCACTTTTATAATCCTTTCTTACGTCCATAATCACATTAAAGTCTCCAATCAAACATACATTTTCCATTTTTTGTTCTATTATTTTCTCATGCACATTTTTATAAAATTCTGATTGTCGACTGTTTGGAGCATATATAACCACCAATAAGATGTCTTTACAATTAAATTTTACCTCTATCATCACTGTTCTCCCTACCGAGTCTACATATTTTAGTTTGCTATCTATTCCTTCTTTAACATATACCACAATCCCTCTTTTTTTCTCTTCAGCTAATGCTGCATATGCTTTACCTAACTTCTTATATTGTACATACTTTTCGTCTTGTTTTCTTATGTGTACCTCTTGGAAGCACACAATATCTATTTTTTGTTTCAAAACTTTCTTTAAAATTTGGTGTCTTTTGGATGGTGAATTGAGTCCATTTACATTCAGAGATAGAATTTTTAGGTTTTGTTCCATTTCTTAGTGGTTTTCCTGTTGTTTCTTTTTTGTTTCTTCCTGTTCCTTTTTTTTTGCCTCTTGTTTGTATTCCTTCTTCCTCCTGGATCTCTCCTTCCTCCTCTTTTTCTCCTTCCTTTGGCACTCTTTCACGTTCTCATCTCTGTTTCCCTTTGATGTTCCGTCCCAACTCCTCTTTGCTACTACTTGTTGTTTCAATACCCATCACTTGATCATGTAAATCCCTTGCTTACTTTGTCAGTCGACTCTTATTTTCTTTCCTTGCTACATTCCTTCTGGTGTTATCCATCTAAAAGGTATATATCTCTTGTTTAGTAACATGGCCAAGAACCAGTAATCTTTCCGTAGCTCTCTTATTCTCTTTGGAATTTGCTTCAACGTAATTATTTCTTTGCTCCTATAAAACATAGGATCATCCTTTGTTATTTTATATACAATGTCTCTGACTTTCCTTCTCACGAATCTTACATGCACCTCCCAGGGTAGTTTGTTTTGTCGAGTGTACTTTGTATGGACTCTGTATACTTCGTCCAATTCATTTATTATTTCATCCTTCTCTCTTTGGAGGGCCTCTGCTATCATCTCCGCCATTACTAACGTTAGGTCCTCCTCTCTGTCTTCAACCACGTTTTGAAAACGTAAGTAAAATGCAGCTCTTTCCATCTGCAATTGTGCCACAGTGTTTTCTAATTCTTTATTTTTAAATCTAGAGGTTCCAATTTTTCTTCTGTCAATTGTTTTCTTTTCTTTCTTTTTTTAAACTTTTTAAAAACTTTTATTAATTTAAGAAACCACATAATACATTTTTAAATGCAAGTAAAACAATTTACAACAAGCATCCTCTTAATGACATCTACCTATAATATCTGAATTGTTACAATATCAATATCCTATATTCTTAAGTACACATTATTTCTCTCACCTTATATAATGATATTATTTTATTGATATCTGGTGTCTCTTTCTTAAATTTCATTTGATGTAAAAATTTATTTTACTCTATTGATATCTTTTCTTTTATTTACTTTTTCTTTCTTTCTTCTTCTCTCTCTTTTTTTTTCACTTCCCTCTAACCATTTATACCACTTTTGCCAGACCAGATAATATTCAGATTCTTCCTTTCCTTGGATCTCCTTGGTGAGTCTATCCATCTCAGCGCATTCCATAATTTTGGATATTAATTTCTCTTGAGTCGGAACCTCGTCTTGTTTCCAATTTTGTGCGTATATGATTCTTGCTGCAGTCAAAATGTGTTTTATTAAATATATTACTTCTTTTTCATATTTGCTTGTAGGTATTCCTAATAAGTAAGTTTCTAGTTTTAATGGTACCTTTTGAGTTATTATTTGTTCCATTTGCATTTTTATATTGTTCCAGAATTTTTTAGCTTTGCGACATGACCACCATATATGATAGTATGTCCCTTTATGCACTTTACATTTCTAACAGAGTGGAGATGTACTGGGAAACATTTTAGAAATGTGCGCTGCTGGTAGATACCAGCTATAGAACAATTTATAAGCATTTTCTTTGTATGGTACAGATAATGTTAATTTATTAATACTTTTCCACAATTTTTCCCACTTATTTAATTCTATTGCATACCCAAAATTCGTCGCCCATGTGATCATATTCTCTTTAACTACTTCCTCTGCTAGTTTACATTCCATAAGAAAATTATAAATTTTGGTTATTAATTTCTCATTGGGGCCTAATAAAATTTTATCCAACTGATTGGGTTCCATTTGAATTCCAGTTTTTTCCATATCAGATTTATATCTGGATTTTAATTGCAAATATGACCACCACTCTATTTCCACATTTTGCATTATCAATTCTTCTCTTGTTTTTAGTTTTCCTTCTTCATTTAAGATGTCCTGATATGTTTTTAATTTATTTGTATCTATTGTATTTGGATAAATATGTGCTTCCATTATGGAAGTCCACCTAGGAATCCTATCATAGTGATATTTTCTGATTTCATTCCATATTTTAAGCAAATTGTCTCTTACAATATGTCTGCAAAATTGTTCTTGTTTTGTAATTTTCTCTCCCCAAAGATATGCATGCCATCCCCTTGTCAAGTCAAAACGTTCCAATATTAATGTTCTTATGTTTTTGAGTTCGATCCAATCTTTTATCCATGTTAACGCTGAGGCTTTGTAATAACTCTGCCAATCTGGGAGTCCCATTCCCCCCCCCTCTTTTGTCTTGTAGATGTTTTAATTTGATTCTTGCTTTTTTCCCCTGCCAAATAAATTTTAATATCATTCTGTCTAAATCTTTAAAATATTTTCTTCCTGGATTTACTGGTATCACCCTAAATAAGTATAACAATCTTGGCAGAATATTCATTTTAATGGTAGCAATTTTACCTAAAAGAGACAATTGGAGTTTTGCCCATCTTTCCAAATCCTTTTCTATTTGTTTAGCCAATTTAATATAATTGTCTTCCTTCAACGTTGATATTTTGTTTGTAATCCATAATCCTAAGTATTTAACTTTCTTTGCTGTTTGTATCCCTAATATATTTTCCAATTCTTCTTCTTGATACTTGTTAAGGTTCTTTGTTAAAATTTTAGTTTTTTGTTTATTAATTTTCAATCCGGCTACTTCTCCATATTGTTGTACTTTTATCATTAATTTTGGTCCAGATTGTATGGGTTTATCTAAGTTGAGTACTATATCATCCGCAAAGGCTTGCAGTTTATATTCTTGATTTTTTATTTTTAGTCCAGTTATTTCTGTATCTTTCCTGATTTTTTCTAGTAATATTTCCAATGTTAATATAAACAATATAGGAGATAATGGACATCCTTGTCTCACTCCTTTCTTTATATCAAATTGGTCAGTTGCATCTCCATTAATTTGTATTTTTGCTGTTTGGGTGTTGTATATCTTTTTAATCATTTTTATAAATCTTTCTCCAAATTTCATCTTTTCTAATTGTGCTGTTAGAAATGTCCAGTTGAGATTATCAAACGCTTTTTGTGCATCTAGGAAAATTAGAGCTAACTGGTTTTCCGATCTTTGCTCATAGAATTCCAGAGTGTCAATAATTGTTCTTGTATTGTTATGAATTTGTCTTCCAGGAATAAAACCATTTTGATCAGGATGTATATAATATTTGATTAGGTTTTTCAATCTCTGCATTATAATTGATGTGAATAGTTTATAATCTACATTGAGAAGAGAAATTGGTTTATAATTTTTAATTTCCGTGGGATCCAAATCTTGTCTTGGTATTAATGTGATTATTGTCTCATTCCATGACTGCAGAATTTCAGCTTCCATTAATGCATCATTGAAAACTTGTATTAATATATCATCTAATGGTTCTTGGAATGTCTTGTAAAACTCTACTGGTATACCATCTGTGCCCGGAGTCTTGTTATTTTTTTGTTTCTTTCTTGCTTCTATTAATTCTAACATTGAGATTGGTCTGTTCTATAATTCTATATGTTCTTCTTCTAATTCTTGAATCTTTATTTTATTTAAATATTCTATGATATTTTCTTCTCTAATCTCTTCCTTTGCGTATAGGTTTTTGAAAAATTCCTTTGCAATTTGTTTTTTGTCTTCAATATTCTGGTATAAACAACCATCTACATCTTTTAACTGTATTATAATATTCCTCTGTTTTTCTATTTTCAATTTATATGCTAACCACTGTCCGGTTTTATTTGCATGTTCAAATTGGTTTTGTTTAGTGATTTTTATTTTTCTTGCTATTTCTGTTGTTGTGATCAAATTTTATTTATGCCTTGTTAAATTTATTTTCTCCTTAATTTCTTGGTTATGCAGCTGTTTCTGTAGATCTAATTCATATTGATGTAATATTGTCTGTAAATTTTGTTTTATTTGTTGTTTGTTTTTATTTTTTTGTGCAGTATAGGCAATTGTTAAGCCTCTGATATATGCCTTGGTTGTGTCCCATAGATTTTGGAGACTGGTATGCTCTTTAACATTAATTTGTAAAAATATTTTCAATTCTTTTTGGATCATATCCACATATTGTTTGTCATTTATAATATCTCTATCCATCATCCATCGTTTATGCTTTTTGTGTCCCTTCCATGTTATTTCAATGGGGCTATGATCCGCCCATGTGTTAGTTGTAATTTCTATTTGTTTAATGTCTGATATAAGCTCTACCGTCATCCAAGCCATGTCAATTCTGGACCACGATTGATGTGGATTTGAATAGAATGTGTATTGTTATTTATTATAATAGAGTTCCCTCCAAGCATCTTGTAATTGAAATTCTTCTACTATATCATAAAATGTTTCTGGAAGTGTTTTTTTCCTGGATTTATTATGTTTACAACTCCTATAGTCCTTCTCTATGTTTACAATTGCATTAAAATCTCCATTATGCATATATTTTGGTATTCCAGTTCCTTAATTTTGTTGTGTATCTTTTTAAAATAATCAATTTGGGTTCCATTTGGTGCATAAAGTGATACTAGTAATAGTATCACTATTAGTATAACTAATAAATAGTTATAAATATAACTATAAATATACTTAAAATATTATAAAAAATTTCAAATAAATTAGGTCTCTCAAACAGTAAAATAAGTTTCTTTTGTTGTATTAGGTTCCAGAATTGAAGTCATTGCAATCCTCACTTGGTTTTGTGTCTTTACAGTCATCTCACTTGTAATTGTTTCCAAAGTCCTTCAATCTGCCTTCTAAAAATATTTTAAACACCTCTTCCAGAGCCTCAATGTTTTTTATTTATTTGCAAGTTAATACTCTAATATAGTTACAGTAACTGTTCACTGAAGCTCTGCCACCGTTACAAAGTATTTAAATCCCTCACAGTCACTCCCGAAACTAGTTACTGTTTCTTCTTCGTCTCTTCTTTATTGTCTCTGCACCACCTCCGTTTCTTTTTTTGAAATAAGTCCAACACTTGGATCTGTATTCCTTTCCCCAGATGAATAATCTTTGTCTATTTCCCAATTTCTGTCTGTCAATTCTATAACTATTTGTTTTATTTCCAATCCACACCTTTCTGTTGCGCTTCCTCAAAATCGCCTCAGTTCCGTTGCCTGTCAGTTTTGCCCCCTCACACTTCAATTAGCCTCGTTAACACACTCCGTTATACTTTTGCTCCGTTTCTTCTTAACAATTCTGCTTTGCTGATCAGTTTGAAGTTTTTCTTTTAGTTATGTATCCGTTGTTTTAATTGTATCTTTCAAAGTTTTTCAGAATAAGAGTTATTCTGAATAACAGTTATTCTTATTGATGCCGTTTGCTCGATTCTCACTTCCCTTTTTCTTAAGCAACTGTCAGCGTTCTGGCCAAATGACAAGAGGTTGGGTTTTTTCCGAGCTGAATTAAGGGACTTTCCTTGACCTTTCGGGGCAATTTTTGATACCCCCGAGGTCCTCAGGATTTTCCCTTTAATCTATTGACCTCTTCGTGGTCAATAGAGCCAAAAAGATTAGCTTTCAGACTGAAAATTGGGACCTAGGGAACGGAGCACTGTCCCCTCAGTTCCTATCATGCTGACGTCACCAACGGTCTCTCCAATTCTGTTTTCTTTTCTATCGCTATTATCCTTTGATCATTTTTAAAAATAATTTCTTGTATCGAGTCCATCTTTTCATCTATCTTCTGAATATCTCTTTTTACCTCCCTCTTAACCTCGTCCATGTCCCTCCTGGATTCTTCATGGTTCCTAGTCATACACTCCTGCATTTTGACCATGGTTTCTTGTATCATCATAAGTATGGACTGCATTGTTGGCATACTTAATGCAGTAGGCTGCTTCTCTGATGAAAACATTCCCCCTCAAGTCCTCTGTGTCACTGGGGAGGCTGATGGTCCAGCTAGTATTGATGCGGTTTTCTTCCCTGTTTTCAGTGTCATTGTGGTGGTACTAGTCATCTCCTTAAGTATTCTGTATTGTTCCACCAAAATTTTATCTACCTTCTCCCAAATCACCATCCAATTTCTATGTAGCTTCTTTTTTTTCCTCCCTTCTTTATCCTCCTACAGTATTACCCTACTAATTTAATTTTTAGTTATTCCTTTAACAAATTCAGTTCATTAATACCTTTAAAATTCCTCCAAAATCAACGCTCTATCTATTAATCAATCAATCAATCAACTAATCTATTTACTTTGAATAATTAATTATTACTATAAAAATACTGAATGTAAAATAGCAGAATAAACATTTAAATAGTCAGTATTTAATTATAAAACAATTAATAATACTTGCAGTAATTAATTATATATATGAAGTTTAAGTAAGTTTAAATATTTCTAAAAGATATTTATAAGTTATATATAGAATATAGGCTGTAGATGTTCATATAACATTTTAAATATTAATTTACTTCAAAATAAATAGTTATAAATATAAATGCCTAGTAAGTTCCAGTAAATATATAATTATGTCCAATAGAAGAGAGGAAAAAAATATATTGTCAAGAGTTCTATATATCCAAGTTTTATATATTTTTAAAAATGTCCAGTGTATTTCCGCTGTAGTCTTTTTTCGTCCACGTTTCTGGTTTCCATTCCAAAATGGAGTGATTCAATATGGTGATCTCTAATCAGTACAGTCAATTGTAAGCATTTCTTACTTTGCCAAGCCACCTCTTTCTTTCCGTTGGGCAGCTAAGATGGGATAGAAATTCACTTCTCAATCCAGCTATCTAGATTGACCACTCTCCACGCTCAATTTCCTAATATTTTAGCATTTCAATTCTTTATTATTTCTCTGCTGGCCTAAAATTCGTCCTCTTCTGTTTTACTCCCCTCATCGTTTGCCACCCATTTACACTCTGAGTCTTTCTCTTGCCCACTGCCCCTCCGAAAGTCACCTTTTCCCCTTCAGTTTTCCACTGAAATAGAAAAAAAAGAAGTTTAAATTGTTCGTAATCTGCTCACACCACTGATCTTCACACCGTACTCACTCTTCTGCTTCCCGTTGGTCTCATTCGGGGCGTCAGACCTCTGAGTCAGCTGCACCAGCTGGCTTCTTCTAAGCTTGGATTGAGGGTCCTTCTTGGTGTGGCGGGAGAGCGCACCTCTCCTCGCCTCCTCCGAAGATTCCCCTCCTTATTGCCAATCCCTCCAGGACCGATCTTCACCCAGAAGGGCACCAAAAACTTAGAAATTTGGCACTGGGAACAGAGCACTTCTTTTCCTGTGCTGCCTCGACCCTACATCACCGCTGGAAGTCCAAAAGTATTTGTTTAAAGTTCATTTTTATTTCCACCATCAGAATCCTGCCTTCCTCGTCTTCAAAAATTAACTTGGGTTCTAATATTCCTTTAATATACAATACCACACCTCTTTTACTTTAATGTGTCAATGATATAAATAAGAGTCTTAATTTAGGATATTGTAATAATTGTAAGTGTTGCTTTCTAATATGTACTTCTTGTAAACATATAATGTCCATCTTCAAAGTATTTAATTTAGTAAATGTTCTGTTTCTTTTAATCACTGCATTGAGTCAATTTACATTTAAGGAAATTTCCTCTCTCCTATTATATAATAGCTGGAAATATGTATTATTCTATGGTTTACAATACCAGGACTGCAGCAGTTTAATTTGGGTGGCATGGAAGAAAGAGAAAATCTCATGGCTCTTTCTTTTCTCCTAGAAAATAGACTGAAAATCATTGTATTTTGCTAAGGAAATGCTCATTCTCCTTTGCTGGGACAAAACTGTAGGCATGAATGAGGAAGTGTATGCGTTTGCAAAGACAGTGTGCATTTATTAGTGTGGATGCATGCATATAAAATAGAGATTATATGTGTCCATGCATATAGACCCATGTTTAGGGAACGTAAGATAGGAGCAAGGGAAAGTGGTTCAAGGTCACCATTGGAAACAGCAGAAACATAAATGATGTAACAATTCTCTGAGGGAATAAAGTGAATTTCACATATTGATCTTATTGGGGTTTTGATGTAATTTTATTAACTGTAATAATTTTGCCTTTAATTGACTGCATTTCTTTTGCCTTGTTCAGAATGGAGTGACAAACATCTCACTAGAGAATATATTTTTATTACAATGATTATTTGTAGGTAAAAAAAAACATTGTTTGATTTTCATCCAATGTTCTTTCTTTCATTTTTTATTCCTACGGGTGTTCCCATAGTATGGTTGCTTCACAAAAAGAGAAACATTTTCTCAGGGCTCCTAATTATCTGCAATACATGTTTTCATTTGAATAACATATTTTTAATAAGGGATCCTCAGCAGAAACAATAGAGGAATGCAAATTAGGTTTAGATTAATTTAAATGACAAACACACAGTCAGAAAATGATTTTGTTAAATTGTGTGATCCTTACTCTAAATAGATACTGAATAACTCAATTTCACTCTTCAATACCTATTTTATGAACAGACTTTGAATATTTAGTGATTTAGCTTAATCTGGACCATTATAGCCATAGAAGATGCATTCACACATCATGTTATATGAGTGCAATCCAGTGTGTCAGCCAACTGAAGTGTGATCAACATCAGTCTGTACACATGGAAGATTCCATACATTGATCATTCATTTTATACTAGATTTAAATAGAACTGATATTTGATTGTGTGCCAATTTCTGTGGGGTGAGGGTTAGACTGCTGAAAAAATCAGGGGAAGTGTTTTAAAGCATTCTTCAGAAATATTTGAACACTCCTCTCTTGCCTGTTTCCTTAGTTTGCTCCAAATAGTGGCATCTGCAGTTAATCAACTTCTACCCTCAAAACGACTCTATAGAACACTGAACACCAAGACAACTAGATACAAGAACAGTTTTTTCCCAAACGCCATCACTCTACTAAACAAATAATTCCCTCAAACTGACAAACTATTCACTAAGAGTGCGTTACTATTGCTATTGGTCTTCTCATCGTTCCTGTCACTCATTTCCTCCCACTTGTGACTGCACGACTGAAACTTTGTTGCTTATATCCTTGCGATTTATATTGATATTGATTGTTTCCTAGTATGATTTGATTGCTTATTGTACTGTATGACTGTCACTGGGTGTTGTGCCTTATGATTCTTGATGAGCGTATCTTGTCTTTTTATGTACACTGAGAACATATGCACCAAAATCAAATTCCTTGTGTGTCCAATCACACTTGGCTAATGAAGAATTCTATTCTATTCTATTCTATTCTATTCTATTCTATTCTATTCTATTCTATTCTATTCTATTCTATTCTATTCTATTCTATTCTATTCATCACAATGATGCCAGAATGAAATCTACATTACTAGATTTTCATACAAATTTTACTATTATGTACTTGACCCCAAGGTTTAATGTAAGCACTTAAGCCCAATAATGCCTTTTCATTATTACTCATCCACCAGATCTTCCCTTGGTTATAAGCCTATGGAGAAGGAATAACTGGCAGTAGTTTGTCAATCAGGTAGGTATCAGTCTAAAGGTCTGAATACACATGACCATGAATGTTCAAATCAGCCATGATTTGACTTTAAACTTAAATGTATTATCGAATTTAAACAATTCAATTTGATTTAATTTGCATTTTGATCTGCTAAAGATATGCATTCACATATGCACATTGCTTCCAGTAGGAATTGCTGTGGAATTTAGAAGTATGCCTACAGGAGGAGTGCTCTACAAATCAGTGCAAAGAATAATCAGGTAGATCATATTTTCTAAGGATATAGCAATAGCAATAGCACTTAGACTTATATACCACTTCACAGTGCTTTACAGTCCTCTCTAAGCAGTTTACAGAGTCAACATATTGCCCTCAACAATCTGGGTCCTCATTTTACCGATCTCAGAAGGATGAAAGGCTGAATCAACCTTGAACCGATGTGAATTGAACTGCCAAACTGCTGGCTGCCATCAGTCAGCAGAATTATCCTGCAGTACTGCTTTCTAACCACTGCACCACCACAGCTCTAATGCACTATTTTAGAATTATTCAGATATTCATATACTGTACCAACAATGGTTCATAGAAACATCTTGGGTATAGGAATATAGCATTAAAATGAATGAGTGCTGTGATGTCCAAGTACCAGTAGTTTGAAAAAAGTCAGAATTCAAGTAAATCCAAAATTAAAAAAGAAAATTAAAAGTGCTAAAAGAAGTGTTAGCTGCAAAAGAGGGTACCTTCAACTAACAATGGATCAGAGATAAGAGGCATCATGTATCTACAGTTCAGGATGCCTGAATAAAATGTATTTTTCTGTCCATTAATATTTGGATCCTTCCCAGTCGAAAAGTCATCATCAAGGTCTTCTGTAACACAATTATGAAGTGTTTCTTAACCCTGCCAATATATCACAGTCTTTCACCTTATAGTCCCTCCCCTCCAGTCCTGTGAACTGATTCTCAATTAAGTAACAGCACATTAGGGCTCCAAGTAGAATTTCTTTGAAAGATGATATTTATAGTATTAATTCAGAATCCCAGCATGAGAATTAATGATACTGATCATAGTCTTAAGGAACATAAACTATCTATCCATTTCCAGTTCTACCTTCTCTTAAGGATTTTTATTCTTAACAATTTATTGTTTGGCTTATTACTGTGAATAGCTTTCAACAGAAAAAATATAACTTGAAGGCTAGAGTGGTTGTTTTGCCTATTTATTGTGGTTGAACCCAATAAAAGCAGATTTATTTTAACCAGCCAAAATTTATAATGCTCGCCTTGGCAGCACATATACTAAAATTGGAATGGTATAGAGAATATTAGCATGGCCTCTGCAAAGGGATCACACACAAATTCATGAAGTCTTCCATAACTTCACCAAAGTTATGACTATTTTATTCAGAATTTCATATACCAGCTATATTTATATGTTTCTGTCTGAATTTATCGGTCATTCTTAGGTGCTTTTGAAAGTGTTTCAAAAGTACTCCTTTCAGTATATAACTGAGTTTGTAATGCTGTAAATAACCATGGGAAACCCACATATAATAATTATCATTGATAGAAAGACAGCAAGATCTAATAAGTACACAATTAAGATACAATAATGCTTATGACTTTGACTATATAAATCTGAGGTCCCTAGTGTGGCATCTAGTAAACCAACTTTTCCATCACACAAGACTTTGTTTTTCATTTTTCATTTTGTTAGATAGGGTCCAGTGTTCAAGTCTGTCAAGATCCAGCAGGTCTAATACAAAAAATGGAACCCTGACACCATCTGGATTTTGAGCCTATCATCTATGGTGTTAGATATTCCTGCCAGCTTAGTATCATCCACACATTTGGTAAGTTCCCCTTCTATTCCCTCATCTAAGTCATTTATGAAGATATTGAAGAGTACTGGGCCTGACTTCCATTTGAACGGCTGGATAATAGTGGGCTCTGTGAAATGCAGCCGGCAACTGCTTGCTGGGAAACCCTATGGGGTCAAGCCACCCTGGAGGGGTGGTGAAGAAAGGAGAATCACCTTCTTCAATCATGAGGAAACAGCAATTTCCTCATTGTTCTGAAGAAAGCTCTCCCGAATGGCAGCAGGGATGATGGCCACTTTGGTCTGTCACAAGCTGGGACAACTGGGACACTAAGATTTTTTGCTGGAGTGATGAGTGGACAGAGCAGTGAAACTGTGTGAGATAACTTCCAATTTTTACCCCAACGATTTAACTCAAGTTAAAAATTTAAAAAACAATCTCCAAATAGTAAGAAAGTGGTGATTGGATTTATGGAGAAGGATTAAAGGCTAAAAATTAAAAAGAAAGACTAAAGATTAAAGACTCAGACACAAAAGAAATATTTAAAGGATGTTTTAAAACACAGAATCCCTGGAAAAAGTTGAACAACATTGTGAAAAGTGATTATTGGGAGAAATTGCTTTTCTAAACTCTATTTTCAACCCCCCTGAATGGCTGACAATCAGCTGTTTTAGGAGCAGAGGAACCATCTACTGGAGGAAGAAGATTACTGCAATGTGGGAAATTTGACTGAAAATGTTGAAAGGAGAGAAAGCAAACAATACCTGGAAGGCTATTTGACCTTGACTTTATCTTAGTAGGAGATTTGGAGGCTTTGAAATATCTACTGAACTGTTTGAAGATTGTTAAAGCAACTGAACTATAAATACCAAAACTTTATTGAACCATTATTGAAGGTGGATTTGAAAGATTTGAGGAAATCTGGTGGGCCAAGCTGGATTTGATTATTTAATCAAATCATTTGATAGATCATCCTACAAGGCAAAAAAAGAAAAACAATAGAAAGGGGTGGGGGAGAGAAAGGGAAAAAAAGAGAAAAAGAAAAAAAGACAAAATACTCTAAAATTTGGACAATTGGGAAAGTGTAAGTTAGAAACTCCCCTTCATGGATCATTGCCTTGTCATGGTGAAGGGGCTTGCATAGCTCAATGAAGCTATGAGCTATGTCATGCAGGACCACCCTGCATGGACAGGTCATAGCAGAGAGCTCTGATAAAATGCGATCCACTGGAGAAGGAAATGGCAACCCATTATAGTATCTTTGCCATTAAAACCCCATGGATGGTACTAAAAGGCAAAAAGATTTGAGACTGGAAGATGAGCCCCTCAGGTCGGAAGGTGTCCAATATGCTACTGGGGAAGAGCAAAGGGCTAGTATTAGTAGTACCAGATAGAGTGAAGCAACTGTGTCAAAGCCGAAAGGACCCTCAGCTGTGGATGTATCTAGTGGTGAAAGGAAAGTCTGATACTGTAAAGATCTATACTCTATAGGAACCTGGAATCCATGAATCAAGGCAAGCTGGATGTGATCAAGCAACAGATGACAAGACTGAACATTGAAATCTTAGGAATCAGTGAACTAAAATGGATGTCAGATCCATGAATCTGCCATTTCTCAAGGGGGAAGAGAAGGACCCTTGCATTTATTATTGCATTCAGACTTTATGGCTTTCTCCCCAATATATCCTATATCCTGCAACTCACTGATTTATACCTTCTAGCCTGGCGCCTAAGCGGCCTGGCATTTTCTCACCTTTTGGGGAATATAAGGGGAGGGAGGGCCATGTGGGTTTCATCACTTGAGAGCCAGTGGAAGGATGACCCTCAGAAAGTTCCCGTATCATTTTCTCAGAGCGGCCAGTACAATAACATCTTTGCACCTGTGGATTGGCTGAATCTACATTGGACTGTTGGGAGAGGTTTCTAATTCCTTTATTCTAACTGCATGGCCGAGAGCCCTCAAGCCTGCTTTCCTTTTGCCCTGCTATCACCTCTATTCAATGAAAGGTTCCTTTTGAAATGCCAAGTTTCAAGAGTCTTTACTTTCTTGAATAAGGGGGTGAGGCCGGTCCTTACAATGGACAGGAATGGGTGAATTTAATTCAGTTGACCATCAGGTATACTACTGTGGCAGGGGTGAAATGGCCTAATCGGATGGGAAATGAATAGATCAGAATTCTATCTTAGATTTCAAAATATAGAAGAGAAGGGGAGAAAATCTGGCAGAAGTGATGATAGAAATTTTAGCAGATGCATTAGAAGTCACTAAAGAAAAGATGATGGATGGCATTGACAAGATATTTCAAGTTTATACAAGTTATGCAATGCATAATTAACTCCCACATGAAGTTCACATAAAGTTTACTAAGAAATTGATCAAAACACAAATACTGCAGGTGGCTAGAGAAAAAACATTGAAATACAAGAAGAAAAAAGTTGTGGTTCTGAAGCAAATACCGAAAAGAGTGAGAGAGATGAGGAGAGAATATCAATTTTTGACTAAAATATTACTTCAGAAAAGTGTGAATTATAGATGGCAGAAGGATTAGTCTTAATGTGGCAACAGCAAAGATACAGACTGGATACAATAGATAAAGCTAAAGCATTCTACACAGAATTTCTCAGAGAGAAAGAAATGGAATCCAAAAAAGCAGAGCAAATAGTAGAACTCCAAGAAGAAGACCTAGTAATGATTGAAAAAGGAGAAGGAGCTGTAGGGGGTGTTGTGGAATACAAGAACAACGCGAGCTGAGATCTACTAGAGCAGCAAATCCTTCTTATAAAATATGAACATGGAAGAGAAAAAAATGATTTCAATAAATATAAATGGATTTAATTTAGCTATTAAAAGAAGAAAAGTATTTCATAAATTAGAGAAATTAAAGTTTGATATAATATGTTTGCAAGATGTACACATTAAAAATGCTCTCTACATGGGGCTCCCCTTGAGGAGCACCCAGAAGCTCCAACTGGCACAGAGTGCAGCCGCGCGGGTGGTTACGGGAGTGACATGGCGTTCCCGTGTGACACCGCTCCTGCGTGAGCTGCACTGGCTCCCGGTGGTCTTCCGAGTGCGCTTCAAGGTCTTGGTCACCACCTTTAGAGCGCTCCATGGCTTAGGACCTGGGTATCTACGAGACCGCCTGCTGTCACCAGTGACCTCCCACCGGCCGGTACACTCTCATAGAGAGGGGCTCCTCCAGGTGCCATCAGCCAAACAATGTCGACTGGCGGCCCCCAGGGGGAGGGCCTTCTCTATGGGAGTACCCACTATCTGGAATGAGCTCCCCCTGGAGATACGGAGGATCCCAGACCTATGCACTTTCCGCTGTGCTCTTAAGACCTTTTTATTTCACCAGGCTGGCCTGGCTTAATTCTCCTCTTTTAAAAATAATATAAATTTTAATCGGTTTTAAATTATTGGTGTTTTAAATATCGTTCACGGCCAAATTATTTAATTGGATTTTAATCTGTTTTTAAATGTTGTATTTAATGTGTTTTATTTTATGGCTGTTCACCGCCCTGAGTCCCTCGGGAGTAGGGAGGTATATAAATTAAATAAACTTGAAACTTGAAAAAGCAACATGAACAGTTACTGGTGCAGCCAAAACTAAGGAAAATGTTTACTTCATTGGCACAATGAAAAGAGCCTGCTGTACTTGTTCCAGGTTGTCCCAATAAAATTAGAGAAAAAATTCTTTGAAATTTTAAATAAGATGATTTCTAAATTCATATGGCAGGGGAAATGACCATGAATAAAACTTAAATTACTCCAGGACACCAAAGATAGGAGAGGAACAGCACTCCCAGAATGGGAACTCTATTATCAAGCAGCGGTGTTATCATGGGTTAAAGACTGGATGAAATTGGAAAACAGCAGAATATTAACAATTGAAGGACATGACCTACAAGCGGGCTGGCATTCCTTTCTATGGGACGAAAAATATAAAACACACATTTATTTTAAGAGACATACAATTAGGAACTCATTACTATTAATTTGGCTTAAAATTAAAAAACAACAGTACACAAAAATCCCGACCTGGCTTTCACTGTCAGAAGCGCTAAGACACCCAAATTTAACAGAATCTAAAAATATAATTAGATACAAAGATTCAATTGACTACCAAGGGAAATTGAAAACTAAACAACAACTGGAAGCAGATTTAAATAGAGAAATTGACTGGTGGTCCTTCTCACAGATTCAATCCTAACACAAGTAATATATAAAAGCATATGAAATCTATAAAGAAAAACAAGAATTAGATAAAATTATATTAGACTCAGAAGAGAAACTAATTAGTAAAATTTATAAATTCTTGTTGAGATATAAAATGGAGGAGGAAACAGTTAAGAACACCATGATTAAATGGATGCAAAATTTTAAATATGCAATAGATCTGGAGAAATGGGAAGAGTTTTGGCAATTGAACAGGAAAGTAACATTAGCGGTGGCATACAAGGAAAACCAGCTGAAGATGTTTTACAGGTGGCATATGTCACCTACAAGATCGGCTAAAATCCATCCGAAAAATAGCCCACTATGTTGAAAATGTAAAAACTCACAAGGTACCTTTTACCATCTATGGTGGATGTGCCCGGTGGCAAAGAAATTTTGGTCCAATATTAAGAAATGGCTGGAACAAATTACTAATTTACAAATAGAGAAGAAACCAGAAACCTTCTTGTTGGGAATCTTTACAAAAACATACCCTAAAGAAATAAAATACCTGTTGTCCTAACTGCAGCGCGGATAACGTATGCCAAGAACTGGAAACAGGAAAAGATCCCAACAAAAGAAGAAATAATGGACAAAATTACTCAGTGTGCTGAAATGGATAGGCTAACAAAAGAGCTAAAGGAAAAAGAAGAGACAGAGTACTATAAAATATGGGATAAATGGTACCAATGGTATAACATTACTATTGAAGAAATACAATTAGAAGAAGGATAGAACAGAAATGTAAATATGTATACAAATAACTTCCTACGGGTGGATAAATATATAGAAGGAAACTTAAAAAGAAAGATATAATCTCAATGTATACTATATAGATTACTAAGAAGGGAATTCTTAGAGGATGAAAGCAAGGGGGGGAAATGGAAAAGAAAATTATCAGAGTAAGATTAAGGGGAACAAGTATAATCGTACTAATTGAAAGACTAATATGAAACAAATTCTTCAAAAGATTAATTTATCTACATGTTGTTTGTTGTATAAATGTTTTTATATGTGTTTTATATGTGTTTTAATAAAGTTTATAATTTTTTTTAAAAAAAGAAAAAAGAAAAGAGCCTGGTGGTGTGGCAGACTAAAGCACTGTAATTAACATTCAGCTGCCTGCAATTACTGCAAGTTCAAATCTCACCAGGCTCGAGGTTGACTCAGCCTTCCATCCTTTCTAAGGTAGGTAAAATGAGGACCCAGATTGTAGGGGCAATAAGCTGACTGTATAAATATATAAAAGTATAAAGACTATTGCTTAACGCATTGTAAGCCGCCCTGAGTCTCCGGAGAAGGGCGGCATATAAATCAAATTTAAAAAGAAAAACAGTGTAAGAAAAGGGGAGTTGTCTTATACATTAGAAACACAATTCCAGCTGAGCAAATATACCCAGATGATGAGGGAAGAACTTTGATGGTGGAAATAATAGATAATAATATGAAAATACTCTTAATAGCAATATATAGTCCAAATAACAACCAAGACTATAAAAAGCTACACAAGAAAATAATTGAACTGGACTATGAAAATATTTACATGATAAGAGATTTCAATGGTATAGTGGATGAGAAATTAGATTATAAAACGCATAAGGCAATAAAACACAGGAGAAAGATACTGCCGAAATCCTTTTTTAAGATGACAAAGGAAATAAATTTAAAAGATACATGGAGAGAAATGCAAAAAATAGACAATACACTTTTTATTCTGATAGACATTCATCTTGGTCTAGATTAGATATGATTTGGATAACAATGGAATTGACTTCGAATATAGAAGAAATTGAAATAGAAGCAAATACCTGGGCAGACCATAATCCTGTCACAATGAAATGGAAAGGAGAAAGAAGAAGATCTAGATGGACTTTAAATAATACCGTTTTAAAAGAAAAAAAAACTTTGTACAGAAAATGGAGAAAGAATTGGCTTTTTTCTTTAAAGATAGAATAGAAAAGAAGACACATCGATGCAAAATACTTGGGATACAATGAAAGCCTATGCCAGAGGTCTGATAATTGATTATACAAGAAAAAGAAATAATAAGAAAAGACAAGCCCATAAAATATTAGAAGATGATTATAAGAGATTTGAAAAGGAACTTCAGAAATCCCCACAAAAGAAAGACATTAAAATAAAAATGGATACAATAAAACATAAAATGGGATTAATGGAGAAAGAAGAACTAGCACAAAAAATTAGAAGTGTTAAACAGATTTGTTTTGAAGATGCTAATAAACCAGGTAGATGGTTAGCATATAAATTGAAAAAAGAAAGACAATCAAGAAAAATAACACATGGATGACCAAGGACAAATTAGATTTGGGAATAAAGAGAAGAAAGAAATTATACAAGATTATTATAGAAAACTGTACGAACAAGAAAATATAGAAGAGGAAAATATTAAACAATATCTGCAAAAGACGAATTTACCCCAGATTTCAAAAGATACTGAAGAAATTCTAGAAAGAAACATAACAATGATAGAATTAACAAAAACAATTAAAAAAACAAAAGAATGGGAAAGCGCCAGGTGTGGATGGATTGCCAACGGAATATTATAAGACACTACAGGAATCATTGATTCCAATCTTGTAGGTGACAATCCCGTTGTTAGAAGTTATGAATGAAGTTATGTTAAAGAAGAAAATACCCAAGTCATGGTTAGAAGCATATATTACACTTGTTCCAAAGGATGATACTGACTTACAACAAATCAAAAATTATAGACCTATATCCCTGCTAAATGCAGACTATAAAATTTTTGCTTCAATATTGGCAGAAAGACTCAAAAGATATTTAAACAACTTTATACATTCTGATCAAAATGGATTTCTGCTGAAGAGACAGATTAGAGACAATATGAGAATAGTTCTGGACACTTTGGAATATTATGAGACCCACCCTGAAAAGCAAATGGCCTTGATATTTCTAGATGCATAAAAAGCCTTTGATAATGTGAATTGGCGATTTATATTATTGCAGCTGCAGCAGATGGGCTTTGGTAGAAAATTTATTCAGGCAATAGAAGCTATATACTATAAACAAACAGAAAAGTAATGATCAACGGAGAATTGACAGAGACTATTGAGATAAAAAAAAGGTACGAGACAAGGTTGTCCACTGTCCCCTCTGTTGTTTCTATTAACACTAGAAGTGTTAAATAGAAAGGTCAGAGAAGAAAAAGAAATGAAAGGAATGAAAATTCGAAAGGAAGAATATAAACTACAAGTGTTTGCAGATGACTTGGTTTTATTCTTGAAGATCCATTTGTGTCGATAATTACTTTGATAGATAAAATAGGAGAATATGGAAAAGTAGCAGGTTTGAAAATTAATAAAGATAAAACGAAGATTTTGACAAAAAATATGTTAATTAAACAAAAAGAAGAACTGGTGGAAATATCAAAGATGCAGGTCACAAACAAGATGAAATATTTGGGGATATATTTGACAGCAAGATGTAGCACACTGTTGTGGCCCGCCAGCGGCCTGCGCAGATCATGGCTGATCCCAATGACGAGGAGGCTGGTGTGGTGTCACACCAGCAGCCTGCGCAGTCGGCACTCGCATCGGACAGCGAGGAGGCTGAAGAGGATGTGGTGCCAGAGGCAGAGACTCAGCCAGGGCCTTCAGAACCTCCAGAGGCTCCATCAAGTGGAGAGAGCAAAGTGGAGAAGCCTCTTCTCAATGCTCGAGCACGCAGGGCTACCAAAAGGCAGGAGTGGCTACTCAGGAGGAAGAGGTTTCCTTGAGAGTAAGGCTTGAGGATAATTGTCCACTCCCTTAGCCTATTTAAGTCATACAACGTTAGTAAGTTTCTTGCTGGAAACAACTTGTAATTATCATCAGAGCATTTTTGGAAAAGTCTTATCTTGTTTCCTGGGCTGGTTGCCAACCTTTGCCGGACTTTGGTTTATTCTTGCTACTTAATAAATTTGATAAGGACCGTTGGTGTGTGTCAATATCCTCAGGAATCCGGAGCTGGGGCAGAACACACACTTAAAGAAAATAACTATAATAAACTCAAACAACAGATTGGTACAGATTTGGCAAAATGGGAGAATTTACAATTATCATTGATAGGGAGGATATCAACTATTAAGATGAGTATATTGCCTAGAATTTTATATTTGTTCCAGACAATCCCAATTAGATTGGGGAAAGATTACTTTGAAGAACTGAATAAAATAGTGTTAAAATATATATGGCAGGGAAAAAAGGCGAGGATAAAATTAAATTTGTTACAAGATGTTAGAATAAGAGGAGGTTTTGGTTTACCTAATTGGGAACTATACTATCAAGCAACAAGTTTGATGTGGATTAAAGAATGGATAATGTTAAGGAATACTAGATTATTGACTTTAGAAGGACATGATTTGTTGTTAGGGTGGCATGCTTTTTTATGGTATAAGGAACAAAAACACAGTGGTATTTTAGAAGACATTATATACGAGAGGCTTTGTTGTTAAACTGGGAGAAGATCAAAAAAATATCATTATTTGAAAATTCCAGTCTGGATATCAATAATTGAAGCATTTTCACATTCAATAACATTCAAAAGGGAACAAATTGTTAGATATAGTGATTTGCTGAATGAAAAGGGTGAACTTAAATCGAAGCAAGAACTGGAAGAACAAGTTTTTAAGATGAATTGGTTTGCTTATATACAAACATGTTCTAGATATGATAAAGATTGTAAAACAGTAGGTTTTTATAATAATTTGACTAATTTGGATAAAATTTTAACAGGTTCTGATGACTATGTAATTAAGAAACTATATGGTTATTTATTAGAGGTAAAATTGGAAGAAGAATAAGTTAAAGAAACAATGATTGCATGGGGTGAAAACTTTGGTCATGGAATTGATTTAGAGAAATGGCAAAAACTGTCATTGCAAAATTATAACATGACAATGTCAACAGCATATAAGGAAAATTTGTATAAGATGTTTTTCAGGTGGCATCTACCCCTGACGAGAATAGCCAGAATGTTCAAGAATAAATCAGAAAAGTGCTGGAAATGTCATCAGACACCGGGCTCATATTACCATATGTGGTGCACTTGTGTAGAAGCCAAAAGATATTGGACTAAAACCCACACATGGTTGGAAAAAATGATTAAAAAGCACATCAACTTCCAACCAGAGATTTTTTTATTAGGGATTTTACCAGAAACATATAACAAAGAATTGAGTTACCTGATTGTGAATGTATTGACAGCGGCTAGAATTGTATTTGCTAAAAATTGGAAAAATGAGGAAATACCTAAACAAGATGAAGTTATTAGGAAAATTATGGAATGTGCTGAAATGAGCAAATTGACATTTGAAATTAGAGAACAGGAAGATAATCAATACTATAAGATATGGGATTTATTTTATCAATGGCTAGATAATAAAACATGGAAATGAAATATGAAATATG
This sequence comes from Ptyas mucosa, assembly GCA_012654045.1. NCBI lineage: Eukaryota > Metazoa > Chordata > Lepidosauria > Squamata > Colubridae > Ptyas > Ptyas mucosa. The sequence continues at coordinate 7,902,422 of WNWU01013765.1, read as the reverse complement.
AAATGGATGTTATAATACAATTTATGGAAATGATTTCAATGGGATGAAAATGTCATTGTTAAATGAATGACAAATAAGAATAATGATATAAAGATATATGTTAGATTGATAATACGAGAAATTAGAGAATTCGTAATGATGAATATGAGATGAAGCACAAAAGATTTGTAACCGACCGACACACTACTTGTAATTGGAATGAATGATGGATATTTTTATGTCTTGTTTAAAAATAAAAAAATTATTTCAAAAAAAAAAGAGTCTTTACTTTCTTGAATAAGGGGGAGAGGCCGGTTCTTACAATGGACAGGAATGGGTGAATTTGATTCAGTTGACCATCAGGTATACTACTGTGGCAGGGATGAAATGCTCCCGGTTCAGACCGGATCGCCCAATCCAGTAGCGATGGCGGTGGGTGGTTCGGACAACCGGTAGCAAAAATCCCTCCGCGCTCTCCCCCATGCCCAGCTGAGCGGCACGATCATCAGAGGCTTTTTTAAAAAAACTTTTAAAAGCATTTTTTCTACAACCTCTTCCGACAAAAAAATGCTTTGAAAAGTCTCTGACGATCCCAGCTGAGTTGCCTGATTGGCAGAGAGGCTTTTCAAAGCATTTTTTAAAAGCCTCTCTGACGATCCCAGCTGAGTTGCCTGATTGGCAGAGAGGCTTTTCAAAACAGTTTTTAAAAAGCCTCTCTGATGATCCCAGATGATTTTCCTGATCGATAGAGGCTTTTCAAAGCATTACAAAAAATGCTTTGAAAAGTTTTTTTTAAAAAAGTTGGCCACGCCCACCCAGTCACATTACCCCCCACCACCAAGCCATGCCCACAGAACGGGTAGAAACAAATTTTACATTTCACCCCTGTACTGTGGGCAAGAGTCCCTCAGAAGAAATGGAGTAGCCTTCATAGTCAATAAAAGAGTAGGAAAAGCAATACTAAGATACAATCCTGAAAATGACAGAATGATCTCAGTTTGAATCCAAGGCAAACCATTCAATATCACAGTAGTCCAAGTCTATGCTCCAACCACTGGTGCTGAAGAGGCTGAAGTTGACTGGTTCTCTGAAGCCCTACAACACCTTATAGAATTAACATAAAAAAATGATGTCCTTATTATCATGGGGGATTGGAATGCTAAAGTAGGAAGCCAAAAAATAACCGGAATAACAGGCAAGTTTGGCCTTGGAGTACAAAAAGAAGCAGGGCACAGGCTGGTAGACTTTTGTCAAGAGAATACGATGGTCATAGCAAATACTCTTTTTCAACCACCCAAGAGATGACTCTACACATGGACATCACCAGACGGTCAACACAGAAATCAGATTGACTATGTGGTGTGCAGCCAAAGATGGAGAAGCTCTATACAGTCAGTAAAAACAAGACTAGGAGCTGACTGTGGCTCAGATCATGAGCTTCTCATTGCAAAATTTAGGCTTAAATTGAAGAAAGTAGAGAAAAGCACTAGGCCATTCAAGTATGAACCAAATCATATCCCTAATGAATATACAGTAGAGGTGACAAATAGATTGAAGGAATTAGATCTGATAGACAGAGTGTCTGAAGAACTATGGACGGAGGTTCACAACATTGTACAAGAAGTAGCAACTAAAACCATCCCAAAGAAAAAGAAATGCAAGAAAGCAAAATGGCTGACTGAGGAAGCTTTACAAATAGCTGAGGAAAGAAGGGAAGCAAAAGGCAAGGGAGAAAGAGACACCCAATTGAATGCAGAATTCCAGAGAATAGCTAGAAGAGATAAGAATACTTTCTTAAGTGAACAGTGCAAAGAAATAGAAGTAAACAATAGAATAGGGAGGACCAGAGATCTCTTCAAGAAAATTGGAGATATGAAGGGACCGTTTCATGCAAAGATGGGCATGATAAAGGACCAAAATGGCAGGGACCTAACACAGGCAGAATAGATTAAGAAGAGGTGGCAAAATTAGATAGAAGAACTAGACAAGAACGAGCTTAACATCCCTGATAACCACGATGGGATGGTCAGCCAGGATTTCAAAGAGGGAGAGGAACTAGATGTTCTGACCTAGGCTTCCTGAGTCATTAAAACACATGAGTAGTCCCAAAAACCTCTTTTATTGCAACAGCTGTGAATTCTGTTGATTCACAGATGTGTCCCAAATAGTTGTAAAGAGTCCTTCGGGATAAGGTTGATAACCACCCAACTTTATCTCCCTTGACATGCTGCCGAAGACCTAATTGGTAAAGCCACATGGAGTCCAGAATCAAACAGAGCTTCAGACTTTAAACTGAACAGAATTAACAATGTTGCCAATGTGCCTTTGCGCCTCTTTTAAGTCTTATGGGAGGGGGCCAATCATTTCCAAGCCCTACTCCTGAGTCATCCCTTTTGTTTTAACTGTTCTTGCCTTCTGGCAGCTCTCCGCATGTGTGCACTGGGAACAGGCTCCCCCTGTTCCTCTGTCTCACTGAGGTCTGACTCTGGAAGCTCTGGAGGCAGCACGTACCACCCAGATGGCCCTTTCTCTGCTCCGATGCAGAGCTCTTGTCCGAGCCTTCCCCAGACTCCACGACTGGCCAATGTTCCTCCCCAACCGCCTCACTGTCCAACTCTGCTACCAGCTCTGCAGGCTGCTGGCAGACCACAACACTAGAGATCAAATTGCCAACATATACTGGATCATGGAGAAAGCTAGGGAGTTCCAGAAAATCATCTGCTTCTGCTTCATTGACTATGCTAAAGCCTTTGACTGTGTGGATCACAACAAATTGTGGCAAGTTCTTAAAGAGGTGGGAGTACCAGACCATCTTATTTGTCTCTTGAGAAACCTATATGCGGGTCAAGAAGCAACAGTGAGAACTAGACACGAAATCACTGATTGGTTCAACATTGGGAAAGGAGTTTGGCAAGGCTGTATACTATTGCCCTGTATATTTAACTTATATGCAGAGCACATCATGAGAAAGGCGGGGCTAGATGAATCACTAATTGGAATTAAGATTGCTGGGAGAAATATCTACAACCTCAGATAAGCAGATGATACCACTCTAATGGCAGAAAGTGAAAAGGAACTAAAGAGCCTCTTGATGTGGGTAAAGCAGGAGAGTGCAAAAGTTGGCTTGAAACTCAACATTAAGAAAACTAAGATCATGGCATCCGGCCCTTTCAATTCCTGGCAAATAGATGGGGAAGAAATTGAGGTAGTAACAGATTTTATTTTCCTGGGCTCCAAGATCACCGCAGATGGGGATTGCAGCCAAGAAATTAAAAGACGCTTGCTCCTGGGGAGGAAGGCTATGGCAAATCTAGACAGCATATTAAAAAGCAGAGACATTACTCTGCCAACAAAAGTGTGCATAGTCAAGGCTATGATTTTTCCAGTTGTAATGTATGGCTGTGAAAGTTTGACCATAAGGAAGGCTGAGCGCCAAAGAATCGAGGCCTTTGAACTATGGTGCTGGAGAAGACTCCTGCAAGTCCCTTGGACTGCAAGGCAACCAAACCGTTCAGTCCTAGAGATCAACCCTGACTGCTCTTTAGAAGGCCAGATGCTGAAGATGAAACTCAAATACTTTGGCCACCTAATGAGAAGGAAGGAACTATTTTTTAACCATCTTTTCCAGTATCTTCCCAGGTATTGATGTTACACTGGTTGGGCTGTAGTTTCCTGGGTCTGTTTTTCTTTTTTCTTCCTTTTTTGAAGATGGAAACCACATCAGCTCTTTTCCAGTCCACTGGTAGTTTTCCGGTGCTCCAGGATTTTTGAAAGATGTAGTACAGTGGTTCTGAAATGACATCTTCCAGCTCCTTTAGAACTCTGGAATGTAACCTATCAGGTCCTGGTGATTTGTATTCATCAAGATCAGACAGGTATTCTCTCACTATTTTTTCCCCCTTATTTTAACTTTTATTTCTAGTCTGTCTTTTACAGTTATGTTTTTGGTAGGTTGGACTATAGTTTCTTTTTGCGTGAAGGCCGATGCAAAGAATGAGTTAAGCAACTCTGCTTTCTCTCTGCTGCCTGTTACTTCCTTACTGTCTTCTCTCTTTAGTGGACTAAGTGTTTCCTTTATTTTTTTTCTTGTTATTTATATATTGGAAGAAACCTTTTTTTAATTATCTTTGACTTTTGTTGCAAGACTTTGTTTATTATGAGCTTTCCTGACTTTGTCTTTGCAGATTCTGGCTATCTGCTGATATTCAACCTTAGTTATGTGTCCCTCTTTCCATTATTTGTACTTTCCCTTTTTGTCTTTCAATTTATCAGAGAGATCTTTGTAAAGCCATGCTGATTTCTTCTTGGATTTCTTGTTTTTCTTTTTCAGTGGTATTGTGTTGGTCTAGGCTTTTATTATCATATTTTTCAGAGTTTCCCAAGCTTCTTGAGTTGTTTTCCCCTTTAGGATTTTCATCCAAGGAATCTTTCCTAAGTTCTCTCTGAGTTTGTTAAAATCAGTTCTTTTAAAATCAAAGACTCTGGTATCATTATGATCTATTGCTTGTGTTTGCATTATGTTGATTTCTAGTATGACTTGGTCACCCTCACCCAAGGTTCCTCCAATGTCAACCCCCTCTATCACTTCTTCTCTGTTTGTAAGATTTAAGTCCAGTATGGCTGTCCCTCTAGTTCCCTCCTCTATGTTTTGGTTAGGTTGGTTAGGAACCTATTTGATTTCTCACTTGGTGCAGAATTAGTCTTCCAATTGATGTCAGGGTAACTGAAGTCCCCCATTACTATTGTAGTGTGTTTTCTACAGATAGAACATCTGTAGGACATCTATTTTTTTCTGCTTGATTGGGTGGCCTATAGTAAACACCTATGGCCTATTCAATTTATTTATCCCTCATTCAATTTATTTATTTATGCATTTATATAATCATGTGCGATGTATATTTTTTAAAAAAATTGTTCACTTTGATTCTACAGACTAATAGAAATTCTCCACTCAGTTATGACTAGAAGGAATTGATGTCATTGAGGCATAGACTGAGAAACTAGAGAGCTGCTTCTGATGAGAACAGATCATCTTGGACTGGAAATTTTGATCATATGTAGGCATTTATGTCCTTAATATAGAAATATAGAAAAGTTAGAGCTTGGCAATTTTTCAGGCATGAGGCACAAAATATATTTTAAAAATGTATCAGTATAATAAACAAGAGAGCCTTAAAATGCATAGTCCAACAAAAGAAAATATCTAACATCAAATGGTATATGTTATCTGCCAAGAGGTTCTCCCCCCCCCCACTTCCCAGGATGTATTTTAGCTCAAAGTTGAACCGTTTGAAGTACTGTGCCCAGGGCTTCCAGCGGTGACGTCAGCGTGGAGCAGGCAAGGGGATGGGGCTCTGTTCCTGAAGCTCGAAATATCTTCACTACGGGCCTGTTTAGGGCATTACTGATCCTGTAGAGAACGGCAAATTAAAGAGGAAGCTCCAGAGAATCAGGTAGAAGGCAAACCTCCAAGTAGATTGGAGCACCACTCTTTTTTTTTTATTGAAAAAGTTTTAAAAGTTTTACATACATTTTCTCCCCCCTCCCCAACCACCCCCCCGACTTCCTAGAGCAAGTACAAAATAAAATACAGCTTAAATCCTCTAAATTAAACTCCATTTCACACTTATTATAATCATGATCATTAAACAAATAGATAAAAGGAAAGCAAGTCTTTTTTCTCCTTATTCCATCTGATTCAACAAAATTAATATCCATTTATAATTACAGCAATTAAAACAATTAAGTATTACCTAATCAAACCTATCATTACTCAATTTAGCTAATTGTTACTTAACAAATTATTAGGTCTATACAATTTAACAAAATATTTTATAACTTCTTTCATTTAAAACAAAACAACAACAACAACAACAACAACAACAACAAAAGGAAACCCTCACTCAAAAAACCCCAGATTTTTTAAAAAATACTATATAAACTCTTCTGTCCTTCACTTTTAAACCATCAAGGTCCAATTATAATTAAAACACTTAATAAGAAATAATATTAACAATAATTTTTTAATTAATAATCAAACCTCTTATATCAATACATATTAACAAATCAACTAAGAACATCATTTAAGAACTTTATCAATCATTTAAATTCCTCATACTAGATTGAACCAATTGCTAATCTTCTTGTCTTCACATCTTCCAACAGCATATAAGATATCTTCCTTTGCGTCTACCCACCTAAATAAAAATTGCTTCTGTATATATAAAAAAAAGCCCCCCGAGTGACTTTGTAATTGTAATTATATTTGAAATGATATCCATCAAATCCAGTCAAAAGTTAGATTAATAAATTCATCAGACATATTAGGGAAACCACCAGATCAACTGCAATTGCCCTAGGTCCATAGTCCTTTTGCCTTATATTCATTACCATCAAGCAGGAAACTTCAATTTACTATATTCAATAGAACTTCTGCGATTGCAATTTAGTCCAAATTTGTTACAGTCCTTAATAAAATAATCCAAATCATTCAAGTCAGGGCATATTTCACAACCCAATACACCAGCATTGCTGTGATCTGTTTATTCTTCTCAAATATTCCAATACAGCTGTAGGTTGCCTCCTCATCGTCGCTCATCGCTTAGTTAACTGGCATTAAACTGCTGTCTGTCTTTTTTTCTTTTTCCAAAAAATTCAAAATCTTTAAACAGTTAAACAATACTTTTTAAGGACCATCATCTCATCAAGCAGAGTTATTTTCCATTTCTCCAGTCTTTCTTCTTTTCCTTTTTATGAACTTTCTTCTTAACTTTGATCCCTCTGCCTTTTTTAGCTCCAGTAAAATTTTGCGGTTTTTGGGATTGCATATTATAAAATTTTTGCTGAAATGTAGCTTCTTCTGGAAACAACTCTTTAAGTGCAGATTGAGTTTTATAAAAAAAAATTCGTGGAACCAAAATTTCATCAGCTTCCAACACTTCTTGCTCCTTATTCTGCACAGCATTCATCTTTCTCTCCTCAGTAAAAACTGCTATGATCTGTTGTTGTTTTTTTACATCTTCCAACTCTTCATTCAATCCCCCACTGCTAGATTGCAACTCAGTATTTCCATGTATTTCATTGTTTCCAGCTTGAGAAGCTTGAAATATAGTATCAATTCTTTTCAATAAAGCAGAGGTAATTGAACTCAAAGCTTCCTCAAAATCAGACCATTGAGGGTTAAATAACCCTCCTTTGCTTTCTTTGCTTTCAAAAAGCCCAGCCATCTTGCCCCCCTTCTTCCTTCCCTTCCAGAAGGACAGGAAAAAAAGGGGGAAGAAAAAAGAAAAAAAGAGTTTCAAGAAGAAAAAAAAAGGATCCTTTACAATTTATAATTTGTATTGCTGCTTCAATTATTATTATTAAATCCTTTCTTGTTACATCCACTTTTCAAAAAGGAGTTTTACGTTTCAAACAGGGGCTTGTCAATAATTACTTTTAGCTTTCACTTCTTCACGCCCCGTTAAAACTCAAACGCCATCTTGCTTTCACTTTCAGCTTAGGAAGAATCTTTTAAAGAAAGTAAGTCTTTGGAGTTAAAAGGAAAAAAAAATACTTGCTGTTTCATTCATACTGCTTGTGCTCCGCCAGCTTGATTCAAAGAATATCTGTTTAAAGTTGGTGCTGGGATGGTAACGACATCTAGCTCTGCAAAGCAGAGGCATCCAGGGTCCGGAGTACTGACAGGCTTAGCGGGGAGCTCTCATCTTCAAGCGCCAGATTATGGGTGAAATCTGGCACTTTCAGGGAGCTCTCCCCCCCCCCCCCCCGTCTACTCACTTTCCCCCCTCATACCAGGGGGAACGTTTTCAAACCGCAAGACAGCCAATAGTCACTGTTCTTGCAGTTCTACGAAGCCCTGGGCTGGCGCTTCAAAAAGAAGCGTCTGGCAATGTCGCAGTCCCACCGGAAGAGCGGAGCACCACTCTTAAAACTTAGTAAAGAAGGAGCCAGTCTTAAAGATTGGCCTGGAGCACTGGCAGCTGCAAGAGTAGGTAGTGAAAATTTAAAGTGACAGCTTTGTTCGAGAACGTGAAGAATCCCAGAAAGAGGTGAGGTTTTGGCAAGAGACAGCACAAAATTAGTAAGGCAGATAAGAGGAAAGACACAAAATGTCGAGAAGGCAGCCACTAAAAGAGAGCAAAGCAGAGAATTGAAAAACAGATTGGATTAAGAAAACCGCAAAGAAGGGGAGAGTCCAAATAGAGGAGCCAATAAAAAGGGAAAGATTAGAAACAGATTAAAGAGATTGTGAATGGGAGAGGAAACAGAAGATACCATTGGGGATGTATTGACTGAATGAAAAATGATGATTGAAGGATTTTGAGAAACTAACGTGAAGGATTATAAAAAGCTGAAGGGACAATTGGACAGTGGAGAACAAAGTGTTCACTAAGGAAACTGAACTTTGAGAAAGGAAAAGATAACTACAAACAAGAAATTACTGACACAAAGAAGGGGACAGTGTTTATTGAATATTTTGGAGACTTTGAATATACTGGAAGGAAGACAAGAAGAGGAGACATCTGGTGGAGTGGTGAATATATTGAAGGCTAGGAAAATCTGGAGAGAAGGCTAATGCAAGATTGCAACAGACAGACATGAGCGGATAATAAGTGATAAGAAGGAAAGTGATTATAGATACTGATGTAAATGAAATGGTCAGAATGAATTGAATTAAGGTATAGAGATATTACTGAATAAGTGAATTGTTTGAAGAATAATATTATTGTATTGTAAAGAAATATACTTAGTTAAATAAGAGTGATAATAGAAATTTAGAAAATTGTACAGTTATAAATATTGTGATTAGAGTTATAAAGTGATAAGAATATCATAAAATATAATATATAAGGGTGAGAGAGAAAACAGGAAAATGTTGCTGTTAAAGTATAGCAGAGGTAATCCTCAGCTTGAACATAAATCCTAATACCGGTATATTGATATATGTTAATTTGGAAGAATATTGTACAGGTGATAAAGATGTCAAGCACAGCAACAATAACCAAAACAGGCAAAAAAGCAGTCATAAACATTACACCAACAGATTCTCCCACAAGTCAAAGATCGATAGTGACTATCTTAGGAAAAGAAAAAACAGAACAGGCAATGACTACACAAAGTATGCAGATAGCATTACAATTAATACAGGAAACAATGATTAAGACCCAGGAGGCCATAGCAGATAAGTACGAGGAGACGAGAGTACACCACAAAGAAATTAAAGATTAAATCAGGGAAATGAAAAGTGAGATAAAAAATATGAATGATAAGATAGGGAATATACAACAAACAATGGTAGAAAATGAACAGAGAATCCAAAAAGTGGAAACAAAAATTGATCAGATTGATAACCAAATGGAAATGTGGGAACAGAAATTGATGCAAATAAATAGAGAATTGGCCAAATCAATTATATTTCTGGAAATGAAGAAAGCTTCTTATTTCCTTAGATTTCAAAATATTGTTGAAGAGAAAGAAGAAGATTTAGGAGAGAAAATGGCAGAAATCATGGTGGAGATATTAGGAAAAGATAAATAGGAAATAAGATGAGATATTGATGAAACCTATTGAGTATACACAAACTACTCATGAAGACATAGGTTGGCGAGGGAGGTACACATTAAATTCACAAAACGGTCAATAAGAGATGAAGTATATAAAAGGACAAGAGAGGAAACGTTAACATATAGAGGCAAAGAAATCACAGTATTGAAACAGGTACCAAGAAGGATAAGAGATCAAAGATGCCAATATCAATTTTTAACAATGCAATTAATTAAATATAAAGTACTGTATTGATGGTTGTTACCTGAGGATTTACTTGTAACATGGCAAGAAAAAAAGTATATGGTTGATTCATTGGAGAAGACAAAATTATTTTATGTACACCAATTTGTGCAGGGGGATGATCAAGGGAGTAGGGAAGAATTAGAGACTAGAAGTCAGGAGGAAGAGAAATCGGAAGAAATAGAAATAGAGAAAGACTTACAAAAGAAACAAGAAAAAGAAAGGGTAGAAAGAGAAGGAGCAAAAGGAAGGGTAGTTAGAGAGACTAGAAACACAAAAAGACAGATCAAGTAGAAGATAGGAGAAGCAATTAAGCTTTTCTCGGTAAATATTAATGGATTAAATATCCCAAAGAAAAGGACACTAATATTTAATAAATTAAGGAAATTGGAAGCTGAAATAATATGCCTCCAAGAGGTCCATATACAAAAAGAATATAGAAAATTATTAGAAAATAGAAAATTAGGAACATTGTACACAACTTTAGCAGATAAAAAGAAAGGAGGTATTGCCATATATGTAAAGGAAAAAAATAAAATAAAATCTAACATATGCAGACAACGAAGGTAGAATTTTGATGGTGCAATTGGAGATAGAACAGAAACAAATGCTACTTACAGTAATTTATGCACCAAATAAAAATCAAGAATTCTTTACAAATTTACACAAGAAATTAGTAGACATGGACTATGAAAGGATTTGTATGATTGGGGACTTTAATTCGGTGGTGGAAGTCGAGAGAGACTATAAAAGTAGTAAAAAAAGAAAAAGAAAAAAGTGTGATACCAAGAGCCTTTTTTGATATAGCATCTGAGTTCAATCTGTGAGATTTATGGAGAGAGACACATAGAACACATAAACAATATACATTTTATTCATACCCACATCAATCGTGGTCCAGGATCAATATGGCCTGGACAACAGCAGAAATTCAAAATGAAATAGAAGAAATTGAAATAGGAGTAAATGATTGGGCCGATCACAATCCAATTATATTAAAATGGAAAACTCAAAAACAAAATAAATGATGGACAATGAATCAGAATTGTGTAAAGATAAAAAATATGGACAGATGTTAAAGACAGAGTTGAAAACATTTTTTCAAATAAATAAAAAAGAAGATACTTCGATACAAAACTTGTGGGATACAACAAAAGCCTATATAAGGGGATTGACCATCACATATAATTCTAAAAAAAATAAAGAAAAGAGAGTGCAACTAGAAAGCTTGCGGGAAGAATTTAAAAAAATTGAATATGAAGTACAAAAGGATCCACAAAATAAAAAGATAAAGGAAAAATGGAACATTATGAAACATAAGATTAATTTGATAACACAAAAAGAAATAGCACAGAAAATAAGGATAGTGAAACAAAATTATTTTGAGAACGCAAATAAAACAGGCCGATGGCACTTAACAGCACAGAACAGCACAGCACAGAAACCGGTCTCATTAATGCCTTTGGCGCTCTCCCAAGGAAAGAACAAGATAACATTCTATTCAAACTAGAAAATTTAAAGAAATCCTTATTGGACATAATCGACACAGTTGAACTGCTTATTGATCTGGTTTCCCCTATAATTGAGCCTCTTACTTCTCCCCCAGGGGGCAAGGATTTGCATGAGAGCATGGAAAACAGAAGCCAAGATACACAGGGGCCATTAGAGGCCCCAGTAGAGAAGGAGATGTTAGCATCCTTATGTGATCATCGTATGACACCTTTACCACCACATCAAGAAATTGAGAGAGGACCTGTGTCAGTGTCATCAGCTCAAAGCCAAATGGAGCACGACCGAATAACCCCCTGCTCTACACCTAGAGAAGAGGCTTCGGAATGGCAAGCCTTGTTAGCTGGTGCTAAATCCTCTTACCCTGAACAATTTTACCAGGAGTTGATGCAGAATTTAGATGGGGCACCTCTCCTTTTAGAAAAGGCCAATTTTGGATGTGATGACATCTCAAGCCATTGCAACAACCATACAGCTTCCCTTTGTATAAACCAAATTTCCTGATGAGCTGCAAAAGAGGATCCTCTCTCCATCATAACCTGGAATATAGCTGGGTGGACTGTTCCATCAAAAGACCAACTGTTTTTTGATTATATATCACAATTTGATATTCTCTTTTTACAGGAAACCTGGGCCTCCACAGAGATACAATTAGATAGATATTGGGTTAACTCTATCCCAGCTGTCCCAAGTAAGGTGGGGGGGGGAGCTAAAGGGGGTATTGTAATATTAGTGAATAAATCCTTGCAATTTAAATGTGTATCACTGCCATCCCTGCAGCCATGGGTTGTGACTACCTTACTCTTATTTAAACAGGTGGAGATTTTGCTCTTTAATATCTACATTCCCCCAATCAATAAGAATAATTTGATCAACAAGATTTGGGACGGCATAGAAGATTTTATCCTGAGCTGCTTAGATAATTACCCTTCAGTAGCAATAATTATTGGGGGGGGGGACTTAAATGCTAGGATGGGACCAAATGATCAAGTATTATTTAATCAATTTAAGATCCATTATGATGAGAATGTACCAGAAGAACCCCTGCATCCCAGACAATTTAAAGACACTAAGGCAAATCGGGCAGGACTGTGTGTAAGACAGATGACTGGATGCTTGGACCTTTGTATCCAGAACGGTTCCACCTGGGGGGACTACCCAGCAGGCTATACTTATCGGGGAGCAGGAAGAAAATCCACAGTCGATTACTGGATAATATCATACAATCTCCTGAAGTTCTTGCAGAAGATGGAGGTAGACTCGCGTCTGGAAAGCGATCACGATTCACTTATCCTTACTCTTACATTATACCAGAAATTACTAAGGGTTGGCTCAATCTATCTACCCAGATTAGAGAGCCAAAATACCCAGGTAAAAATTAAATGGACTGAGAAAAATGCAAAAGAAGTCACTAATTGGATGCTAGCCCCAGAAACCATAGAATTACATGCATCTCTACTAAGAAATAAGTTTGAAGAACCATACTTAGAGGAGTTTGAAACTTTAATCTCAAATTTGAAGTTGGTTCTCACTAAGAGAATACTAGCTCACTCCAAAAAGCCGATTTTAAAGAACAAAAAATGGTTTGATAGAGATTGCATGCAATTAAAAAGAATATATAATAAGGAATACAGAATAAGTAAAAATAACCCTTCTGAGGATCACACTCACTTCTTAAAACAGTTGAAAGCACAATATAAGACCCTCCTAAAAGGCTATTGCTTAACACATTGTAAGCCGCCTTGAGTCTCCGGAGAAGGGCAGCATATAAATATAAATAAAATAAAAATAAATAAAGAAAAGAAAAGAAAAGAAAAGAAAAGAAAAGAAAAGAAAAGAAAAGAAAAGAAAAGTGCGGCTTTGAAGGAGTCTTGGCAGAGATTAATTACATCAGTTAGGACAAAAAATACATCCCTCTTTTGGTACATCACCAGAGGATTGGGGAAATCCCCCCTACCCCCAACTAATCAGGTACTGATTCAGGCCTGGGAAGAATATTTTAGAGACCTATATACAGACCCTGACTATGTAAGTAAGGAGAGCCAAATTAGTTTGGACCAAACTGCTTACTGGCCCCCTGTAACACCAGAAGAGGTATCCCGGCTGATCGAAGCCTTCAAGACTAATAAGGTACCTGGTGCTGATAATGTCCTCCCAGAAATAATCAAAAAGAACACCAGTTGGTGGGCCCCACTTTTAGCATCACTGTTTACATTTATAGATAAAACGGGCCGTATGCCAAGAGATTGGGGATTAGCAATTATTATACCAATCTATAAAAAGGGTAATAGAAATGATCCAGGAAATTATAGACCAATTAGCCTTTTGAGTGTTATTAGTAAATTGTATGCTAAACACCTAAACAATAAACTCCAGGATTGGCTGATTTCAGGAGAGATAATCAAGGATGAACAAGCCGGTTTTAGGGAAGGAAGATCTACGGTAGATCATATCCTGATACTTCACCATCTGGTGCAAAAATATACCCACAAAAAAAAATCCTCCCTCTACGTGCCTTTCCTTGATTTTAAGCAGGCCTTTGATTCAATATCCAGGAACACACTATGGGAGAAATTAGAATCCACTACAATCGATAAACGTCTCCTTTTTCTCATACAAAAATTGTATGCCAATTCCACCTTGAAAGTGAGGTGCAATCCACAAGGGACATTAACTGGCCCACTAAGGGTTCAAAAAGGGGTACGGCAAGGCTGCATCCTGTCCCCCTCTCTTTTTAACTTCTATATTAACCCCCTGATTGATCTCTTACAGAACCCTGACCTACATCCTCCTAACATAGCACAACGCAAAATCCCGATTCTCCTTTATGCCGACGATGCTGCTATAATTTCACAAACACCCATAGGACTGAGGAGAGCAATTAGGGCAACACTTGGCTTCTGTAGACAGAACAAACTGGTCCTTAATTTTGATAAATCAAAAATTTTAGTTTTTGCTAAAAGACCCAGACAATACTCTTGGAAAATTGAAGGACACAGATTGGAACAGGTTAGAACATTTAGATATCTTGGGGTGGTCTTCCACTCGCAAGGGACATGGAAGGCACACCTGGAGAAAACATTGCAAGCAGCCAATAGGTCCTCAAATGCAATTAAGCACTTCTTTTATACAGGCGGAGGTCAGTTAGTACCTGCTGCCTTAAAACCTTTTGAGGCCAAAACATTGGCATAAATTCTTTATGGGGCACAAACAGGAATCCTAGCAAAGAAAAACTTGCTAGAAACTATACAAACCAAATTCCTGCAAGCCATCTTAGCTGCACCCAATGGAACTCCAAATGCCCAGATAAGAATTGAGACAGGTATGTCTCAAATTCAGGTAAGAGCCTGGAAAATGATGATCATTTATTGGCTGAAAATTCATTACTTTCCAGAGGGACTGTCCCCGCTAGTGCTGACTGACAACTTCCCCTCCCCCTGGAAACAGGCAATAGATCACAAGCTGGGCTCTTATGGGCTTTCATCTGTATTCCTAATGTCCCTCGGCTTTGACAAAGCAAAGCAAGTAGTAATTGACAGAATGAAGGACATGGAGTTCCAAGAAGAACTAAATAGGTTGCCTCTCCATATTAGGGACAGAATCAAGCAGGGTGTGTGGGAATCAGCATGATATCTAAATGATCTGATCTTCCCAAAACAAAGAATTAAATCTGGCTTCTTCAGAGCCAGATTTAATATTCTTCCCTCAGCACTTCTCCAGGGCAGGTACAAGAGAACACCGATAGCAGAACGGGTATGTATATGTGGAAAGGGAGAATTCGAAGATATCTCACATGTTTTATTGCACTGTGAGTTATACAGAGTATGTAGGTTAATATACATGCTCCCCTTACTAGAGAGATTGCCAAGGAGGACAGAGGACTTTTATATAGGTTTTCTCCTCATGCGTGCAGTGCCAAATTTTGTGTCGCTGCAATATCCACAAGAAAAAAATTGGTTACTGAATTATAATATCAACTGGTGCCAATATTTTGAGATCTATAATGATACATTTACCCACATACTTACAAGCATGTAAATTAGGATTGAGATAATGTATTTTCATAACAGAGATGTTATTCACAATTAATGTCAGAAGTAATTTTAATTCATTGTATGTCTATTACTGGTCGATGACCGTAATAAAGTTTTATTCTATTCTATTCTATTCTATTCTATTCTATTCTATTCTATTCTATTCTATTCTATTCTATTCTATTCTGGCCAATGGCTAGCATATAAATTAAGAAAAGAAAAAGGATAAAGAAAAGAGAGTGCAACTAGAAAGCTTGCGGGAAGAATTAAAAAAAATTGAATATGAAGTACAAAAGGATCCACAAAATAAAAAGATAAAGGAAAAATGGAACATTGCGAAACATAAGATTAATTTGATAACACAAAAGAAATAGCACAGAAAATTAGGATAGTGTAACAAAATTATTTTGAGAACGCAAATAAAACAGGCCGATGGCTAGCATATAAATTAAAAAAAGAAAAAGGAAGGAGAATAATACAACAGTTACAAGATGAAAATGGTATAATACAGTACAGGAGAGAAGAAAAAATAGGAAGAGTGTGCATGCCCTAATATGGTGGTGCCGGCCTGAGTTGCTGTCGGGATGGGCAGCGTTTTGGTGTTTTGGGGTCTCCTGGGGCTGCCACGACCATCAGCGCCCCCACCCCCGCTTAGGAGAGTCCCTCCCTAACTTGTTGAGGGCTTTCTTGCCTCCGGAACATCCAAGTTGGGAAGAAGTGAGCGAAAGAAGATCGAATGCAGCAGGAGGCAGCGGGATGCCGCAAGACGCCATGGGAGGAGGAGGATTAGGGAAGCCAGCTTGCAGCGATGCTGGCTTCTTTCCCCGTTTTCTGGGCTACGGCGTTTTGGGATCTTCCAGGGCTGCCAGGACCATCGGTGCCCCCACCTCCGCTTGGGAGACTCCCTCTCCAACTCACCGCCGTACAGCGACTGAGAGGGGGTGAGGAAGACGGCGGCAATTTGGGAGAGGCTGGTGTTGCTGTTGCTGGATGCTGGTGGAGAGGCGAAATGGAGGCTGCCAACGGAGGCATGGCTGATACAAAGAGGGGGGATGGATGGAAAGACCTGGGGTTGGAGAGTCCGGTGGATGGCTCTGGTATTGGGCCTCCATGGGTGGCCTCTCCTCCCCCTCCTTCCTGGTCCTGAAATAGGCCTGAGGATCAGCCTTCCCCCCTCCCCCCCGTGTGTACATCTACCCTCTTGTGGGACTGTTGTGCTATATTTCATCTGCAACCCACTTCATATTATAAGTGGGATTGCTGTGCTGTGCTGCCTTTCTTTTGTACCCCGCTTTAAATTAAATTAAATTGCATTTATTTCCATCGAAACCTCCTGGCGGATGGGGACTTGGACTTGGACAGTATTGTATGTACCCTGAGGGAGTTGACTGTTATGAACCATCTATCACCAGAGGGGATTAAACCATCAAATTTCCTGCCTTTGGACATCTGGTTGGCCACTGTGAGAGGGTGGCCAGGAAATTTTCCGCTGAGTGACTATATTAACCGACTCCTGCCACTGCTGTAAGAGGACAGTGGAGCCCGGGCTGTTACCATATTGAGACTTTCCTGTCCTAGGACTTTGGTGGACTCTACCAAGCTGCTTTCCCATCCTGGTCTTACTGATGTACTCAGCGGCGAAGCTATGTGCTCTGCGACAGTCCCCCCTCTCGCAGATTTGGCCCTCCACTCTATCAAGGGCCTACCTTGATGACGGGTTTTGGAACCCCGAGCGGTGGCATAGTGTGAGAAGGGGGTTGAGGGGTTTCTTACATAAATTTTTAGGTAAACTTTTAAGGGAGGGGGAGGGCCGGATTTTAATTCGGACTGTGGGTATGGGGATATCCCACTAAAGGGAAGGTCAGGTCTAGCTGTGAAGCGCGGCATAGGGGTGGGGGGTCCGGGGTCGAAGGGAGGGTTGGAGCTTATCCAAATAGTGTTTTTAACATCAACATCATGAGTGGGAGGGGCAGATATGGCGGGAGCAGGGGGCCACATTGTGTTAGGGGAGCATGCACTCGCTGTGTACAAGTGGTGGCGCGCTCCAGCCCCCAAGGCTCCACTCATTTTCCAGGTGGCACAGATCCTCAGGGCCCGGGCCTTCAGCTGATGTTGTGCAATGCCAGGTCTGTGGTAAATAAAGCCCCCCTCATTTGCGATCTTGTTCAGGAGGGGGGAGCAGACCTGGCAGGTATTACAGAGACCTGGTTGGGCCAAGGGGGGGTTCCCCTCATTGAAATGCGCCCACCAGGTTTCTGCGCATTTCATCAGCCGAGGCCACAGGGGAGGGGTGGGGGGGGTAGCGGTTATTATCAAAGAAGGTCTTAGACCAAGAGAGGCCACTGTTCCTCAGACGGCCGGCTGTGAGTCCCTCCTTGTGAAGTGGGGCCATGGGGTACATATGGGTTTGCTGATCACATACCTGGCTCCCTGCCACATGGCAGCAGCCCTGCCCAAGCTACTCAACGTCATCGCCGCGGTGGTGATTGATACCCCTAGACTTATGGTCATGGGGGATTTCAACCTGCCGTCTGCAGGTGAGGCATCTGAAGTGGCTCAGGTGTTCATGGCTTCCATGACAGCTATGGACCTGACCCAACTAATTCATGGCCCTACCCACAGGGGAAGAAACACGCTGGACCTAGTTTTCATCTCTGGACAGTGATTGAGTGACCTTGAAATAGGGGATATAGTCACCGAGCCCTTGTCATGGTCGGATCACTCTCTTCTCCATCTTGACCTTCGAACCACTGCACCTCACCGCAGGGAGGCGGAGCTGGTAAGCAGGTTCTGCCCCAGGCGCCTGATGGAACCCAAGAGGCTCCAGATGGAGCTTGGGCCATTCCCTGAGGCTCTGGCTCATGCCTCAAATGGAGACCTAGTGGCCGCCTGGGATAGGGCGGCCACTGGAGCTCTGGATTGGGTCGTGCCTTTGTGGCCTCTGACCCGGTGCCGATCTCACCTGGCTCCCTGGTTTACCAAGGAGCTAAGGGAGATGAAGCACCAGAAAAGATGCCTAGAGAGTAGTTGGAGAGCCAGTCTTTCTGAATCTGACCGGACACTGGAAAGATCTCACATTAAGAATTACCTAGTGGCAATAAAAGCAGCAAAATGTAACTATTTTGCTGCTCTTATTGTGTCATCAGATAACCGCCTGGCCGCCCTGTTTAGGGTGACCCGCTCCCTGCTCCACTGGGGAACGCAAGAGGACCCCTTGGAGGGTAGAGCCAAGAACTTTGTACAGTATCTGCATGACAAAATCACTCAGATTCGGGAAAACCTGGACTCCAACTGGGTGGTCTCAGGGGGAATGACTGGGGTGGGTCTTGTGAATATTATCTGGGACGAGTTTGATCCTGTGGCTCCTGGAAATATGGACAGGATTCTGGGTGGATTGAACGTGACCACATGTTTGTTGGACCCGTGTCCCTCCTGGTTAGTGCTGGCTTCTCGGAAGGTGACGCGAAGCTGGCTCCAGGGGATTATAAATGCTTCATTGAGTGAGGGCGTCTTCCCCGCCGTCTTGAAAGAGGCGGTGGTGAGGCCTCTCCTCAAGAAGCCTTCCCTGGACCCGGCAGTGTTATCTAATTATCGTCCGGTCTCCAACCTTCGCTTTGTGGTGAAGGTTGCTGAGAGTGTGGTTGCGCGGCAGCTCCCCCAGTACCTGGATGAAACAGTATATCTGGATCCGTTCCAGTCGGGCTTCAGGCCTGGGTACAGCACATAAACGACATTGGTCGCATTGGCTGATGATCTCTGGAGGGCTCGGGACAGAGGTTGCGCCTCTGTCCTGGTCCTATTAGATCTCTCAGCAGCTTTTGATACCATTGACCATGGTATCATGCTGCACCGGTTGGAAGAGTAAGGGGTGGGAGGCACCGTGTTGTGGTGGTTCTCCTCCTTTCTCTCTGACTGGTGGCAGTCTGTGTTGGCAGGGGGGCAGAGGTCGATCCCGAGGTGCCTCATTTGTGGGGTACCACAGAGGTCGGTCCTCCCGCCCCTTCTGTTCAACATTTATGTAAAGCCACTGGGTGAGATCATCCGTGGTTTCGGGGTGAAGTATCCCCGATTGTACATCTCCACCCCGGACCACCCCAACGATGCCCTTGAAGTGATGTCCGGGTGCCTGGAGGCCGTACGGATCTGGATGGGGAGTAACAGGCTCAGACTCAACCCATCCAAGACTGAGTGGCTGTGGTTTCCAATGTCCCAATATAGTCAGTTGGTGCCATCACTGACTATTGGGGGCAAATCATTGGCCCCCACGGAGAGGGCTCGCAACTTGGGCATCCTCCTGGATTCACGGCTGTCTTTAGAAGAGCACCTGACGGCTGTGACCAGGGGGATTTTTTATCAGGTTCGCCTGATCCACCAGTTGCGTCCCTTTCTAGATCAGGTCACTCATGCCCTCGTCACTTCCCGCCTGGACTACTGTAATGCTCTCTACATGGGGCTCCCCTTGAGGAGCACCCAGAGGCTCCAACTGGTGCAGAGTGCAGCTGCGTGGGTGGTTACGGGAGCAACATGGCGTTCCCATGTGACACCTCTCCTGTGTGAGCTGTACTGGCTCCCGGTGGTCTTCCGGGTGCACTTCAAGATTTTGGTTATTACTTTAGAGCGCTCCATGGCTTAGGACCTGGTTATTTACGAGACCGCCTACTGCCACCAGTGGCCTCCCACCATCGGTACACTCTCATAGAGAGGGCCTCCTCCAGGTGCCGTCAGCCAAACAATGTTGACTGGTGGCCCCCAGGGGAGAGCCTTCTCTGTGGGGGCACCTACTATCTGGAATGAGCTCCCCCCAGAGATTCAGAGGATCCTGGATCTATGCACCTTTTGCCGCACTCTTAAGACCTTTTTATTTCGTCAGGCAGGCCTGGCCTGATTCCCCTTTTCTAATTAATACTATAAATTTTAATTTGTTTTAAATTATTGGGGTTTTAATATTTCTATTTAATTGAATTTTAGTGGGTTTTAAACATTGTATTTATATGTTTTATTTATGGCTGTTCACCGCCCCAAGTCCTTCAGGAGGAGGGCAGTATACAAATTAAATAAACTTCAAACTTCAAACTTCAGTAATACAAAACTTCTTTACAAAGCTTTACAAGCAGGAAGGCATAGCAGATGGGAAAGTTAAACAATATATAGAAGCGGCCAAAATGGGAAAAAGTTCTGGTGAACAAAGAGAAATGTTAAATAGACCAATAACAATAAATGAATTTGAAACAGCCCTGAAAAAACAAAAGAACAATAAAGTACCAGGCCCAGATGGGATTCCAATTGAGTTATATAAAAATACACAAGAGGTACTACAATGAATAATGTTGGAGACTTATAATGAGGCGATAGAAATAGCAAAAATTCCGGACTTCCGGCGGCTCTGCGAGCTTGGACGGCACCCTAATGAGAGCGTCCGCTCCGCGGTTTCTGTTTAAACCCCCGAACGGCAGTCCAACGCCGTTGGGAGGTTTGAAAAACCTCTCCCCAGGCAAAGGGGATAGTGAAGAGCCAGCTGGTGGGGGTAGAACTCACCAAAGCCCCCCAGAAGGATTTCTGTGGGGGTGGAAGGTTTGAGTTCCCCAAAAGCCAGCCAGTTGCTCCGGACCAGGAACAACTCTGCCTTTACAGAGCCACAAGCCATGACGGCATTTGCTAAAAGGGAAAAGAAAAAACTTTTTTTTTTAAACTTTTGAACAACGTATGCAGACGGGATTAGCCAGGAGGACTCAAATTTGCAAGTATTTAACTTAACTTCTTTTTGATTGTGGATTGCCTCTTTCGGAAGTTACAACTTAAAAGGAAACAAAATGGTGATTGAGGCTTGAGTGGGTGTGAAAAGTGAAAGTTATCTGAGCACCGGCAGAGCCTCAAATGATTGTTCTGTGGCTTTTATGCTAAAGAAATGTTAGAAGGAGGATTTCTTTTTCAAGATTTGTTTGTTGGAATTTAAAGAAAAGATTTGGACTATTTGGCTGCTATTTAATTAAAATTAAATCTTAAAGACAAGTAAGGGAAGAAGGAAAGAAAGAAAGTAGCAGAAGCAGGAGGAAGGAAACAAACTCCCATCAAAATGGCTACAAAACCCCCCTCAGTTAAAACAGTTCCAGAAAAAGCTACATCTAGTGCTGGAAGTTCTCCTGCACATGTATCCAAAGTGCAGGAGACACAGACACAGACTTTAACAATTGAAATGATACAGCAGGTTATTCAAGGAGCTTTGAGTGCCACAGAGGATAAACTTACAGCTGTACTTGACAATAGAATTCAAACTGTAGCAGATGATCTTACTGCAGTGATAGATACTAAAATTCAAGTAGTTACAGAAGAATTGGCAACATGAAATGTTGATATCAGAGAAGACATAATTTTTGCATTTAAGGGGCTAGCTGCTCAAGCTGAAAATCTTGATTGTAAGATAGAAGAGGTTAAGGAAACTACTGAAATTTTGAGCAGCAAGCTTGATATGGCCCAGCAGAGAATTGAGAGATCAGAAATGGATGTGACTTTTCTACAATATAGAGAAATGGAGTATGCAGTGAGAATCAGGATTTCTACGTGAATGTTTTAAAGGCTGGAAGGCCAAAATCTCCTGAAATTAAAGACAAACAAACAGTTGAAGAGAGACCACAGGAAGAATTGTTATCTATTGCCCAGGGGGGAATTTCAGCAAGTCAAGAAGATTTTCTTCAAGTCCTGGTAGATGTGAGCAAAGAATGACCAGAGCGGCTACAGCCAAACGTAAGGAGGAGTTGAAAATTCAACAACTAGTTTGCAAGTTGAGAATCTGCCAAAACAGAAGCAGTGGGGGGAGCCAGACCGAAAAGTCGGTTAGCGTTGGAAAACCAGCAAATGCTCCAGAGGCTTCAGAAATTTAAGCATGGGAACTAGGTTCCTAACTTGGAATGTGAATGGTTTGAATTCCCCACAGAAAAGGAGGAAGATATTTACGTATCTTAAACAATTTAAGAATGATATAATATGCTTACAAGAGACTCATATCAGAATACAAGACCAAAAATATTTAACAAATACAAGATTGGGTGTGCATTATGTTGCAGCAGCACCGGATTAAAAAAAATGGCATAGTTATCTACCTGAAGAAGGACTTAATTGCTAAATTAATTGAAGCAGATGAACAAGGTAGATTTCTGGCAGTTGAAGTTTTGATAAAAGGTGAAAAAACTTTAATAGTTGGAGTTTATGCACCCAATCAGCAACAGGAGAACTTTTACAGATTTCTACACTCAAAAATGACTAACTGGAATTATAAAACATGTATTCTGCTTGGAGATTGGAATGGATGTTAGATGTTAAAAAAGATAAGTTTGGACCGAAACAAAGTGTTGCTACAAGAGCCAAATTGCCAAGATCCTTTTTTGAATTGGTGGAGGAATGGGAGTTGGAAGATATTTGGCGTGATAGAAATCCAACAGATAAAGACTTTACCTTCTTCTCAGATAGACATCAGTCTTTTTCAAGGATAGATTTTATTTTAATATCCAATGATCTTTTCTCTAGGGTGAAGAAAACTAAGATCTTTCCAAGAACATTGATGGATCATAGTCCTGTATGGGTTGAAATAGATTATGATAATGGACCAAAAAGGTCCTGGAGACTAAATGAAAATTTATTTAGTTATGGGGAAAATATTAAGGAGTGTAAGAAATTTTTGAAAGAGTATTTTGTTATGAATATGCAAAAGGGTACCCCAATGGAAATGGTGTGGGATGCAAGTAAAGCTTATATGCGGGGTGTTCTGATATATTTGAATAATAAATTTAGGAAAAAGCAAGGGGAAAAAAGAAGGGTGTTAGAAGAGGAAATAAAGGGAAAAGAACAACTTTTGTTAAAAAACCCAAGGGATAATAAAGTTAAAGAGGTTATTAACTTGCTGAAAGAACAATTTAAAATGTTGATAGCAGACCAAACTGCGACCAATTTACAGTATGCAAAGTATAATACATTTTGTAATGCTAACAAACCTGGAAGATGGTTGGCTTATATACTTAGAAAGAGAAAAAGCCAAAGAATAATTGAGAAAATAAAATATAATGGTAAAGAGGTCTTTCAGCAAGAATTGATTAAGAAATCTTTTATAGAATATTATTCAGGATTATATAAGGCAGATAAAATTCAGGATATAGATATAAATAGATATCTTCAGAAACAGAATATTAAGATAGTTTCGCAAGAACAAAGGGATACTTTAACTCAATTAATTACATCAGCTGAAATCATGTCTGCAATTAAAGAATTAAAGTTGGGTAAGGCTCCAGGGATGGATGGCCTGACGGCGGTTTATTATAAAAATCTGTATGAAGAGATGGTTGAACCAATGAAAGAATTATTTAATAAAGTACAACAGGGAGGGGAGGTCCCTCCCTCTTGGAAGACAGCTTTTATATCTTTAATACCAAAGGAGGGCCAGGATCATACAGATCCAAAAAATTATAGGCCTATATCATTGTTAAATACTGATTATAAGATATTTACTAAGGTGTTGGCAAATAGATTAATGAGAGTAATGCAACAAATGATACATCATGACCAAACAGGTTTTATAAGTGGCAGACAGATGAAAAGTAATGTAAGACATATTGTTAATGTATTGGAATATTTGGAAAGGAACAACCAGGTCCCTGCGGGGATAATATTTTTAGATGCTGAAAAAGCATTTGATTGACTGAATTGGCAGTTTTTACTAAAATTAATGGGAAGAATGAAGTTTGGAGATAATTTTATACAATCAATAAAGGCAATATATCAGAAACAAACAGCACAAATAATAGTTAATGGAGGCTTAACTGATAATTTTTTAATAGAAAAAGGTACTCGGCAAGGATGCCCTTTGTCTCCTTTATTGTTTATTTTATCATTGGAAATATTGCTGAATAATATACGAGATTTAGAGGGAATAAAGGGAATTCAGATTAGACAACATGAATATAAGCTACGCGCATTCGCAGATGATCTGGTTGTTACCTTAACCCAACCATTACAGTCTGTTAAAGTATTAATGGATACAATTAAAGATTATGGATTAATATCTGGCTTCAAAATAAATGCAGCCAAAACAAAGATAATAGCCAAAAACATGACTGTTAAACAAAAACAAGAGATGGGGATTGAAACAGGATTTGAAGTAGTTAAAAAGGTCAGGTATTTAGGTATAAATATCCTGACAACTAATTCGAAATTATATCATCACAATTATGAATTATTGTGGCAAAAGATGTAATTAGAGATTCAGAGTTGGCGGAAGTTGCAATTGTCACTGCTAGGAAGGATAGCTGCCATAAAAATGAATCTTTTACCAAGGTTTTTGTTCCTCTTTCAAACAATTCCAATACTTAAAGCTGATAAAAATCTGAAAGAGTGGCAAAAAGGTATAAATACTTTTGTATGGGCAGGGAAAAAACCTCAAGTTAAACAAAAAATAATGCAGGATACTCGGGAAAGAGGAGGACTTAAATTGCCCAATTTAGGGCTTTATTATGAGGCAGCTGTATTATCATTAGTTAGTGATTGGATTAACTCAACAGAAGAAAGGATATTAAATGTTGAAGGATATGGCCTGGTTTTTGGCTGGCATGCATATTTATTTTATGATAAAAAGGTAGATACTACTTTTAAAAGCCATATATTGAGAAGTTCTTTGTTACGTGTCTGGAAGAAATATTGTTATAAGCTAAATGATAAAATTCCGATTTGGACAATACCCAGACACGCCATTGAAAATATGAATATAGAACAAAAGCAAGATGGGATTACGTATGAGCAACTTTTGGATAAGGAAGGAAATGTTTATCATTTAAAAACTATTCAACAATTAAAAGAAGAAGGAATAATTAAAACTTGGTTTCAATATGGTCAGCTACAGGCCAGATGGAAAGAGGACCAAAAAAAGGGTATTTTGCAGTATGAAGAGAATTTGATCAAGCAGATAAGAGACCAGAGTCAAATGCATATAAAAAGGTTATATAATGTATTATTGGAAATAGATTCCGAGACAGAATTAGTTAAGGATTGTATGATAAAGTGGGCACAAAATATAGGGGAAATAATAACGTTGGATATGTGGGAAATTATATGGGTAAGAAATGTAAAATTTATGCAAGCTCAAAATTTAAGAGAAAATTTTTACAAAATGTTTTATAGATGGCACTTAGATCCAAAAAAATTAGCTTGTATGTATCCAGATCTCCAGCCCAAATGTTGGAGATGTGAGAGTCAGGATGCCACGTATTATCATATATGGTGGACCTGTAAAAAAATTAAGGCGTTCTGGGTAAGAATCTGGTGGATAATTCAAAATATATTAAAGAAAAAGATTAAATTTACGCCACAATTCTTTTTGTTGGAAATTATAACAGATTGTACTGGAATAGAAATAAAGATGATTTTGAATTTAATAACAGCTGCAAGACTACTGGTGGCACAATACTGGAAGAAGCAAGACATACCTACAATTCAAGAATGGACAATAAAAGTAGTGCATTTGGCAGAGATGGCAAAAATCTCTGCATATCTTAAAGATTATTCAAATGAAAGATATATAAAGGAGTGGAGAAGATGGATAGATTAAATACAAAGCAAATACCAGACTAAGAAATTTCAATTAGCTTATGAATGAAATATTTTGTATAAATTGTTATAGTATTGAGAATATAGTTGTTTTACAAATAGGAGTTAAAGATCAAGGTTAATAATGTTTTATTATATTATTAGTTAATTATAGCATTAAGTTTGTAAATGTTATGCCCTGAGCTAGTCCTGGGAAGCCAAGGGAGGGTGGGGGGAGGGGAGGGGAGGGGGGAGGGGGGGAAGGAGGGGGAGGGGGGGGAGTGGGTTGGGTGGGTTGGGGAGCGGGATGGGGAGGGAGAAAAAGTTTTGTATAATTTGTAAAACTTTTTAATAATAATAATAAAAAAAAGAAATAGCAAAAATTCCGGCAACCTAGACATTACCCTCATACCCAAAGAAGGCATGGATATACAACAAATTCAAAACTATAGGCCAATTTCTTTGCTGAACACAGATTATAAAACATTTGCAACAACAATAGTGGAGACAGTAAAAATTTGTTTGAATAATTATATACATTCGGACCAAAATGGTTTTCTGATGAGGTGGCAAATTAAAAATAATAGGAGGTAATAATGAATGTTCTCGAATTTTATGAAAGTCATCCGGAAAAGCAAGAGGCACTGGTTTTCCTTGATGCCCAAAAGGCCTTTGACAATTTGAATTGGAACTTCATTATAACACAATTAAATTACATGGAATTGGGGGAAAGATTTGAAAAAATGGTGGCGAAAATATATTCCAAATGAACAGCCAGGGTAGTTATAAATGAGGGGTTGACAGAAAAATTTGATATTACAAAAGGGGTTAGGCAAGGGTATCCTCTTTCTTCTCTTCTTTTATTTTATCATTCGAAACTCTTCTGACGAAAATTAGGGAAGATCAGGAAATAAGGGAATTAAAAATTAGGAAGGAAGAATACAAGACTTAAGCATTTGCCAATGACATGGTATTTATTTTGGAAGATCCATTAGAAATGGGTTCTAAATTGATACAAAAGATAGAAGAATTTGGTGGAGTAGCGGGACTCAAAATTAATAAGGATAAGTCAAAATTAATAAAAAAATCTTACAAAAGGTCAGGAAAAGTAATTGGAGGACAAAATAAAAATGAAGATAACTAAGAAAATTAAATATCTCAGAATTTGGCTTACAGTGAAATGCTCCTCAATTAAGAAGGACAACTATGATAAATTGATACACCAAATAAAAAAGATTTAGGAAATTGGGAAAAATTACTAATCTCATTTCTTGGGAGGACCACAACAGTAAAAATGAATATATTGCCGAGAATTTTATTTCTGTTTCAAGTGATACCATTAAAACTAGGGAAAACATTTTTTTCAAGAATTAAATAAATTAATTTCCAAATTTATATGGCAAGGGAAAAAGCTCAGGACTAAATTAAAACTTTTGCAAGACACAAAGGATAGAGGGGGATTGGCATTACCAGAATGGGAAATTTATCACCAAGCGGCGAGTTTAGTATGGTTAAAAGATTGGATGGAGCTGAAAAATAACAGAGGACTGACAATAGAAGGCCATGACCTGCAAGCAGGGTGGCATGCATTCCTGTTGGATGAGAAATATAAATCACATAAATATTTTCAAATACATTTGATCAGGAATGTATTGCTACAGATTTGGAAAAAAAACAAAACAAAAACACTATACTAGAATCCCAATGTGGTTATCACCAACAGAAGCATTGATATACCCAAATTTATTGGAGAAAAATAAGATAATTAGATATAAGGAATTCGTAAATGATCAAGGAGATTTGAAAACGAAACAAGAATTGGAACAAGAAATTGGTAGGGTGATTGGTGGACATTTGCACAAGTGCAATCTAAATTTGTAAGAGATAAAAAGAATTAGATAAAATTATTCATGGAATAGAGATAAAATTAATTAGTAATATATACCAATATTTACTGAGGTATAAAATGGAAGAAGAAGTAGTTAAAGATACCATGATTAGATGAGCAAAAATGTTGGCTACAATATAGAATTGGAGAAATGGGAAAAATTATGGGAAATAAATATTAAATTGACTCTTTCAACGGCATTCAAGGAAAACCAGTTAAAAATGTTCTACAGGTGGCACTTTACACCAATACGATTTGCTAAAATGTCTCCAAACAATTCTCCAAATTGTTGGAAATGTAAAAAAAGTCCCCGGAACATATTATCATCTCTGGTGGACATGTCCCAATGCGAAAAAATATTGGATTAAAATTAGAAGTTGGATAGAAGAGATGATTGGCTATAATGTGGATTGGAAACCAGAAACGTTTTTACTGGGGATATTGAACAGAACTTACAGTAAAGAAATTAGATTTTTGATTCTGCATATAATTACAGTGGCAAGGATAGTCTACCCACAGTCCTGGAAAAGTGAAAAGATCCCAACAGAGGAAGAAATAATTAAGAAAATCCTGGACTGTGCGGAGATGGATAAATTAATGAAAAAAATAAAAGAAAAGGAAGATACAGAATATTATCAAGTATAGACTAAGTGGTATGATTGGCTCGAGATTAGGGAAAGTATATGTGAATAAACAATGGAGAGAAGAAGGTGACAAATGTGTAAAATAAGGTGACAAATGTGTAAATGAAGAAAATTAAAAATAAAGGGACAATAATGATAATAAAGGATGGGAAAAATGGGGAATGTATAGTAGAAAGTAAGAGGAATGAAACTGATATATAAAAAGAAATGCATATCATGTGTTTGTGTTTTGTATGTTGTGTTATGTTGTGGCAAAACCAATAAATTTTTTAAAAAAAAAGAAGTACTGTGCCCAATGAACCTACTTTAGGGAAAGTTTTCATGGGGTCTTGAGTGCCTCTAGGTTCTTATGATCAGTTCACACTTCAGATGGAACATGGCTGCTCTTAAGAAAGTGTCTCCAGTTCAATAGGGCCCATTGGACTGCATAGTCTTCCTTCTCCCACACTGCCCATCTCCATTCAGTCTCCATCAATTTTTTGGAGGGGTATGCGCAGGGTTGCAAGTTACCATCAGCATTGTTCTGAAGGAGAATTGCTGTGACGGCCACATCGCTGGCATCAGTTTGGACTATGAAGGACTGTTCTGGATTAGGGTTGGCTCCTTGGCAAATAGGGCTTTCAGAGCCTCAAATGCCCACTACCATTCTAAAGTTCAGTTTAGGGATTGGCTTGGCTGTGGTTGCTATGCCCCCCACCCAAGTTTTTAATAGCTTGGTCACGGGCAGGAAAATTTCAGTGAAGGAGAGAATGAATTACCTATAGAAGTTAGCAAACCCCAAGAAGCTCTGTAGCTGTTTTCGTGTATGAGGGTGTTGCCAGTCTAAGACCACTTTAACTTTATCTGGGTCCATTTCTATGCCCTTGTTTTACACTTGGAAGCCCAGGTAGTCTAGGCTAGTCTTGTGGAATTCGCATTTTGACAGCTTCGTGTATAATTTAGCAAAGAGTTTTTTCAGCACTTGGTGCACCAATTTAATGTGCTCTTCAAGGGTCTCAGTGAAAATGAGTATGTCATTCAGGTACATGAGGATTCCTTTATACAGGTGCTCATGTAGCACCTCATTTATCAGTTGCATAAAGACTGCATGCCCCCCCTGCAACCCAAAGGGCATCACTTTGAATTGAAATCTCCATAATGGACAGTTGAAGGCAGTTTTCCACTTGTCTCCTTCCTTAATTCACACCTGGTAATATGCCTCTCATAGATCTAGCTTGGTGAACACCTTTCCCTTGGCTATGTGTACCAGCATGTCTTTCATGAGGGGGAGTAGTACTTGTTGTCCACACATACAGCATTAATTCCTCTAAAATCAACGCAGAGCCTCATCAACCCATCTTTTTTCTCTTTAAAGAGAACTGGGGTGGCCACTGGATTTTGCCTGCTGTTTGGACCCCTGGGTTAGGTTGGCATTGATGTACTCCCTCAGTTCTCTCATCTCATTGGGGGTCATGGAATATATCTTCGGCTTGGGTAGTTTTGTCCCCGGTATGATTTCGCTATTTAAAATAAATTTTATTAGAGTATAAATATAAAAAAAAATAGCATATGTTTATGCTATGTTTAGCATAACATGACATGACCTACTCACAACAAACATTTATACAACATATAAACAAAAAAATTATGTTTCATTCTTAAGCATTATTTCAAAGTGACATTCTACTTAATGTACATTTCTTTACCTCTCCTTAATCTAATAACATTTTCTATACCGGTAATATTTGCCCTCTAAGTTTTTTGTTTATTTCTAATTTTTAACCAATTATACCATTTATTCCATATTTTGTAGTAGTTTGATTCTTCTTTTTCTTGTATTTCTTTGGTTAACCTGTCCATTTCAGCGCATTCTAGAATTTTTTCTATTAAGTCTATTTCGTTTGGGGTTCGTTATTGCTTCCAGTTTTTTGCATATATTATTCTTGCAGCTGTTAGTATGTGAATTGTGAGATATCTGATATCTTTCGGGTATGATTTATTAAAGATTCCTAATAAAAATGTTTCTGGTTCTTTATCTATCTGTGTTTCTGTTATTTGTTCCAGTCATTTTTTGATATTGGACCAAAATTGTTTTGCTGCCGGGCATGTCCACCATAAATGATAAAAAGTTCCCTGTGTCTTCTTACATTTCCAGCAGATTGAGCTATTTTTGGGTTGTATTTTTGCCAGTCTGGTTGGAGACATGTGCCACCTATAAAACATTTTCAGTTGGTTTTCCTTGTATGCCACTGTTCTTGTTAATTTTATATTTACTTGCCAAAATTTTTCCCATTTTTCCAAATTTATTGTATGTTTAATGTTTTGAGCCCATTTAATCATCGTTTCCTTAACTGTCTCTTCTTCCATTTTATAATGTAAAAGAAATTTGTAAATTCTACTAATTAATTTGTTTTCTGAATCTAATATAATTTTATCTATTTCTTGTATCTGTTTCTGAATTTCGTATATTTTTATGTGTTCTCTATATTTGGATTGTATTTGAGTAAAGGTCCACCAATCTATTTCTCTATCTAAATCTGTCTCCAATTGTTGCTTTGTCTTCAATTTACCTTGATAGTCAATTAAATCTTTATATCTAATTATTTTTGTCTTATCTGTTAAATTTGGGTGTCTAATTGCTTCTACCCGTGATAACCTAGTTGGTATTTTCATATAATGCTGTTTTTTAGTTTTAAGCCAAATTTGTAATAATGAGTTTCTTATTGTATGCCTTTTGAAATATGAGTGTTTTTTGTATTTTTCATCCCACATAAAGGAGTGCCAGCCAATTTGGAGTTCGTGTCCCTCAATTGTTAAAATTCTAGGGTTACTTAGGTCTATCTATTCTTTGACCCAAGACAATACTGCTGCTTGGTAATATGTCTCCCAATCTGGAAGCGTGGCTCCTCCTCTATCTTTTGTATCCTGGAGCAGCTTGAATTTTGTTCGTGGCCTTTTCCCTTGCCGTATAAATTTAGACGTCATTTTATTCAAATTTTCAAAGAATGATTTGTCTATATTTTTTTTTAATTTGATTTATATGCCGCCCTTCTCCGGAGACTCAGGGTGGCTTACAATGTGTTAAGCAATAGCCTTCATACTTTTGTATATTTATACAAAGTCAGTTTATTGCCCCCATAATCTGGGTCCTCATTTTACCTACCTTAGAAAGGATGGAAGGCTGAGTCAACCTTGAGCCTGGTGGGATTTGAATTTGCAGTAATTGCAGGCAGCAGATGTTAAGTGGATGTTAATGACAGCCTTAGTCTACTAAGTAGACTAAGTAGACTACTAAGTCTACTACTTTATTGGAGTAACCTGAAACAGGTATAAAAATTTAGGCAATATGGTCATTTTAGTGGCTGAAATTTTTCTTAGAAATGAGATGTATAAATTTTTCAATTTTTCTAGGACCTTCCTTGTTTGTTCTATTAATTTATCATAATTATTTTCCTTTATTGCTGAAGTTCTTGTGGACAACCAAATTCCTAGGTATTTTATTTTTTTTTCATTGTTTGAATTTGTATACTATCTGTTAATTCTTTTTCTTGATTTTTCGTAAGATTTTTTACAATTAATTTCGATTTGCTTTTATTGATTTTTAGTTTGGCCACTTCTCTGAATTCTTCTATTTTTTGAAACAGATTTGGTATTGATTCCATAGGGTTTTCTGTTACAAACACTAGATCATCAGCAAAGGCCTGAACTTTGTATTCTTCTTTATGAATCTTTAAACCTTGATCTTCTCTAACTTTTTTCAGTGTTTCAGAGTTTCCAATGATAGAATATACAGTAAAGGAGAGAGTGTGCAACCTTGTCTGACTTCTTTTGTTATATTAAATTTATCTATTATGTCATCATTCATAATTATCTTTGCTGATTGGTTGGTATAGATTTCTTGTATAATTTTTTCAAGCTTTTCCCCAATTTGCATATTTTGTAATTGTCTAATCATAAATTTCCAATTTTGATTGTCAAAAGCTTTTTGAGTGTCAAGGAAAACCAATGAAGCATGTTTCTCTGGGTGTGATTCATAGTATTCTAAAGTATTAAGTATTATTCTCAGGTTATTTTTGATTTGGCGTCCCGGCAGAAATCCATTTTGGTCTGGGTGTATATATTTATTTAGTACTAATTTGATTCTTTCAGCCAGAATTGCTGCAAATATTTTGTAGTCGGGGTTCAGGAATAAGATAGGTCTATAGTTTTGAATTTGCTGGAGATCGGTGTCTTCTTTTGGAATGATTGTAATTATTGCTTCTGTCCATGTCTTTGGTATCTTGGCTTTCTCAATGGCTTCATTATATAGCATCAACATATTTTCTCCCAGTGCTTCTTGCATTGTTTTATATACTTCTACCGGTAGCCTGTCGGGTCCTGGTGTTTTGTTATTGTTTTGTTTTTTCAGTACTTCATCTAATTCTAATTTACTTATTGGCCTGTTGAGAATTTCTCTTTGCTCTTCTGTAATTTTTGGCATTTCAGCTTTTTCTATATACTGTTTTATTTTTTCTTCCTCTACTTCTTCTTGTTTATATAAGTTCTCATAGAATTTCTTAATAATTTCTTTTTTGGCCTCTCTATTGTATTGGATTTCCCCTTTCTCGTCCCTCAATTGATGTATCATTCTTTTATTCCTTTCTTTCTTCAATTTATAGGCTAACAATCTACCTGTTTTGTTTGAATATTCAAAATAATTTTGTTTCACCATTCTTATTTTTTGGGCTAATTCCTTTTGGTTTATCAAATTCAATTTATTTTTAGTAATTTTCCATTCTTCTTTTATTGTTTTATTGTGGGGTTCCTTCTGCAATTTTTGTTCTATTTGTTTTAAGTCTTTCTCTAGTTTGTCTAATTGTTGTTCCTTCTCTTTATTTTTCTTTCCCATGTACGCAATTACCAAGCCCCTTATATATGCTTTTAAAGTATCCCATGTATTTTGTAAGAGGTTTCCTCTTTTTTATTTATCTGAAAAAATATTTTTATTTCCTTTTCTAACATCAAATTAAATTCTTTTTCTTTACATATTCTTTGGTTCATCGTCCATCTCCTATACCTCCTTTCCCCTTTCCAATTTATGAATAATGGATTATGATCTGTCCATTGGTTAGTGCCTATCTCGATTTTTTCTACCGCTGTTTGGGTATTTGGGGGTCATCCAGGCCATATCCAGTCTTGACCACGAATTATGTGGGTGGGAGTAAAAAGTATATTGAGCCTCTCCTTCATGCATTTCCCTCCATACATCTCTCAAATTTAATTCTTCTGCCATATTAAAAAATTCTTTTGGGAGTGTTTCCTTTTTCTTTTGTTGTTTTTTTATCGGTTTTGTAATCCTTGTTTGTGCTTACTATTACATTATAATCCCCTATTAAACAGATGTCTTCATATTCTAATTCTGCCATTTTTATATGTAAATCCTTAAAGAATTCCTGTTGTTTATAATTAGGAGCATATATCACTACTATTAACATTTTTTTCCTCCCTATTCCTAATTCTACCATCACCACTCTACCTTCCTCATCGGCATAAACTAGTTTAGATTGTATTTTTTCCTTTATGTAAATTGCAAATCTTTTTTTCTTTTTTCGGGTCAGGGATGTATATAATCTTCCTAATTTGGGGTTTTCTAGAATTTTCTGATATTCTTTTTGGATATGCACTTCTTGCAGACATATCACATCTGTGTCTAATTTTTGTAATTTTGTAAATATTTTTTTTTAACAATACTTTATTAAACTTTTCAAATATACAAAACATTTCATCTCTATTTACATTGGCTGCACAGTGTTGTTACAAATATACATTGAATATATCTGGTGTCACTTGAACTATACATTACTATTTATTTAACGCACCTTGTACTTTTACTTTAATTCTATCGTTCATCCATTCATACCACCTATCCCACGCCATATAAAACTCCGAATTTTCATCATTGTTTATTTCGTGTGTTAATTTGCTCATCTCTGCACACTCCAATATTTTTTTGATTATGAGGTCTTCTGGTGGGACGGTTTTCTCTTTCCAAAATTGCACATATGCCAATCTAGCCGCTGTTGTAATGTGTATTATCAGGTGAGTTTTTCTCTTCCCATACCCCCTTCCTTACTATTCCCAGGAGAAATACTTCTGGTAGCCACTCTATATCCTCTCCAATTATTTCTTGTAGCCAATTCCTGATTTTGTTCCAATACTTTTTCGCTTCGGGGCATGTTCATCACATATGATAGAAGGTGCCCTGACCGCAGCCACATTTCCAACAATTGGGATGCATATTGGGGAACATCTTGGCTAGTCTGGCGGGTGCTAGGTACCACCTACGGAGCATTTTATACTGATTCTCCTTAAACGTCGCAGCTCTCGTCAATTTATAATTTTTATTCCAAACCTCCTCCCATTCATTAAAATTTAAGCTATGTCCTATGTTTTTTTCCCATGCTTTCAATTGGTTTTTGGCTGTCTCTTCCGCTCTACCGTCGTCTGTCAAGTAATTATATAATTTAGCCAGGGCTTTCTTTTCCACTCCCATCAGAATTTTATCTAATTCATTGTATCCTAATTCAATACCATAGTCCTCTTTATCCTTCTGGTATCTTGATCTTATTTGTTGGTGGGTCCACCAATCTAAATTTATACCTTGGTTTCTCAAAATGTCCACTGTCTTAAGATTTTCTCCTCCATCTAATATATCTTGGTACCTGTATGGTTTCTCCATTCCCCACCTGTTAGGATAGATCAGGGCCTCCATCGTGGAGAGCCATCTTGGAACTTTAGTGTAACATCGCTGTTTGATTTCAAACCAGGTTTGTATTAAGGACTCTCTGATTTTATGTCTGTGAAAATAAGATTTCTTTTTTTTTTCTCTGTATTCCACAGGTAAGCGTGCCACCCTCTCTGGAGGTCATAACCTTCTAAAGTTAAGGTTCTCTTGTTTTCAAGTGTGACCCACTCCCTTATCCAAACTACCTTAGCTGCCTTGTAATAGGTTTCCCAATCGGGGAGTCTAAAACCTCCCATGTTTCTTTTCCCTTGCAAAATTTTAAAAAAAATCCTCGACTTTTCCCCATCCCATATAAATTCCCTGATGTTTTTGTTTAAATCCAAAAAAATTTTTTTGTTTAAGATCACCGGTATATTTTGATATAGGAATAGAATTTTGGGGAGAATATTCATCTTAATTGCGGCAATCTTGCCTATAAGTGACAGTTTAATTTTCTTCCACCTGGCCAAATCTTGTTTCATTTTTTGATTAGGGGGGTGTAGTTGTCTTCCTTTAAGGATGAGCACCTTGTGGTTATCCAAATACCTAAATATTTTACTTTCTTGACTACCTAAAGTCCCAGCGTTTCCTCTATCTCTGTCTTCTCTACTTCAGTTGCATTCTTAATTAGGATTTTAGTCTTTGGTTTGTTCAATTTAAGACCCGCCACTTCTCCATATTGGAATTGCCTCTCATTACCTCAATCATAAGCGTTCTGCCCTTAGCATCATTATATTTTAATTTTGCTTCTATTCCTTTTTTTCCGTAAAATACTATCCCCTCTTTTTTTCCTCTGCTAGTGATGTGAATGTCTTGCCATATTTTGCGTATTCTAAGCATTTACCCTCATCCTTTTTTATGTGAACTTCCTGTAGGCAAATTATATCTAGGTGTTGTTTTGCTAGCTTTGTAAGTGTTAGCTTCCTCTTTTTACAGTCGTTTAATCCATTAACATTTATTGATATTAGTTTTAAGTCATTCATTCCTGATTACTTTGTCCGATTCCTAGTTTCTGTTTGTTCTTACGGCTCTTACTGGTCTTGTTTTTTTCCCTTTGGCTTCTTCTTCTTCTGTCTTCTTCTCCTCCGCGATTCCTTCCTTGCTGTTCTGTTTATGTGAGATTTCTTCTTCTGGATTTGTTGCCTCGATTTCCTCTTTACTACTTTGTTCTTCTTCCGCACCCCTTAGCTGATCAAGAAAGTCTTGTGCCGAACTCAAGCTATCTATTTTTATCTTTCTCCCCTGCCAGGAGATTAACATCCCTTCTGGCAGGAGCCATCTAAATGGTATACTCCTTTTGTTCAGTTGCACCGCTAGGAATCTATAGTCCTTTCTTATCTCCCTCACTCTTCTAGGCACCTGTTTTAATATTATCACCTCTTTTCCTCTATACATTATTTGCCCCTCTCTCGCCATATTATACAAGGTATCTTTCACTTTTTTCCTCGCAAACCTCACGTGGACTTCCCTGGGGAGCCTGTTTCTCCTTGCATTATTTGTTTGTACCCTATACACATCATCCAGCTCTCTGATAATTTCCTGCTTGTCCTGTTGAAGTATATCCACAATCAGTTCTGCAATTTTTTCACCCAGATCTTCTTCTTTGTCTTCTATGACATTTTGAAAGCATAGGTAGAACGATGCCCTGTCCATTTCTAATTGGATTAAAGAGTCCTCTAAGTTCCTATTCTGCATCATCAGCGTCTGGTCCACCGTGTCTATTTTCTTCTCATTTTGTTCAATTCTTTGTTTGGCCTTCTGGATCCTTTGTTCGTTATTAAATATAGATACTTGAATCTCATTCATCTTCTGGTCCAATGCATGGATGTCTGTTTTTAATTCAGTGTGATTATTTAACATTTTCTCCTGCATGGCCATCATTGTTTCTTGTATCAGAGTCAGTGATGATTGTATGGTTTGCAGAGATGGGATTGCTATAGGTTTTTCCGTTTTGGGTGGCCCCTCCGTTGGTTTCTGCATGGCTGGGGAAGTCATCATTATGGTGGGGTTAGAAGGTATCTTTTTTCCGGTTTTTAAAATCGTTGACGACATGCTTGTCATTTCTTTCAAAATTGTTTTCTGCTCCCTGATTATTCTCTCAATATTACTCCAGATTCTCATTCACTGGTCGCCACCTCCTACTTGTCCGGGATTATCCGTTATTTAGCATTCTAATATATTCCCCACCTTTTGGGTATTTGGAGAGATCTATTACTCTGTCAATAGCAATCTAACACACGTAACTTCCACTGTTGGTAGTAGCAGTTAATTAATTATAGTTGAATATAGTTAATCAATTAATTTATACTTAATTAATTTAGCAGCTGGTACTTGATTAGTTAATATGAAATTGGGTTATACAAACAAATAATTAATTTAGGTCCTCTAAACACAAGGAATATCCAACCTTCCCTAATATCTTAAATCACTCAACTCCCAAAAAATATAATTTATAATCTATGTCTTAAATTACTATATCTTACTTAACTCTTATAATTGATTTAAAGCACACAATTTTATATGACTATAAATAAGGTAAATTAATATAATGGGTACAATAGATACAAGTAGATAAGGTTATTAGTTAAATAATAAAATACAATTAATTATAGGTCTGATAAAGTATATAGAATAGAGCATATAGGAATATATATTACATGTCAAGAGTTATTAGATGTAAAATGTAGAGGTTTGCAGTTCTTATTAAAATTTATATTAATGTGTTTATATCGAAGAGGTCAAAATGTTCATACAAAAAAAGGGTCAGGGGAAAAACAAAAGTCAAACCCCTTAATTTCCTTTATCCCTCTTTGGGGAGAATAGCGTTCTTTATTACTCAACCTTCTATCTTCTTCAGCTGTTTCCTTTCCCTGGTTCAGTGGACAGCGTTGGTACTCTATGGTAGTTTTCCCTGCTAGACCGTCTCTGTATCAGTCCTCCCACTTTTAATCTGTCCAGTCCTAAGGATGGCTGTGCTTCCTGTTCCTCGCTGAGATCGGGTAGGGTCAAATCTCCAACTCTCCTCACCCTCTGCTGAGTATGGGCTCTAAATGCCAAAAAAGAGAATTTTTCTTGGGTTCTTTCTTTCTTTCTTTCTTTCTTTTATTTATTAATTATATTTATATACTGCCTTTCTCCCGTAGGACTCAAGGCGATGTACATTTTATTTTTTTTTATTGAAAATTTTTACAAATTATACAAAAAAATTTTCTCCCCTCCCCCCTCCCTATCCCTCCCTTTACCCTCCCTCTTCCACCCCCTCCACCCCATCCCTCTCCTTCCATCCCTCCCCCCTCCCCCCTTGACTTCCCGGGATTAGCTCAGGGTACTACATGTACAAACTCAAAGCTATAATTAGCTAACAATATAATAAGTCATTATTAACCTTGATCTTTAACTCCTAGTAATAAAACAACAATATTATACTTAATATAACAATTTCTACAGAATATTTCATTCATAAGCTAATTGAAATTTCTTATTACGATATTTGTTTTGAATATAGTCTATCCATCTTCTCCACTCCTTTATGTATCTTTCATTTGAGTAATCTTTGAGATATGCGGAAATTTTTGCCATTTCTGCCAAATGCACTACTTTTAATGTCCGTTCTTGAATCGTAAGTATTTCTTGTTTCTTCCAATACTGTGCCACCAGTAATCTTGCCGCTATTATTAAATTTAAAATCAACTTTATTTCCAGTCCAGTACAATCTGTTATAATACCTAACAAAAAAAACTGTGGCGTAAATTTAATCTTTTTCTTTAATATATTTTGGATTATCCACCAAATTTTTATCCAGAACACCTTAATTTTTTTTTGCAAGTCCACCATATATGATAATATGTGGCATCCTGACTTCCACATCTCCAACATTTGGGCTGAATATTCGGATACATACAAGAAGGCAGTGTACATTTTAAAAGATCATTCACATGTTCTTTATCCTTCTTACTTGCTATATCCGCTCAGCCTCTTTTTTGTGCAGTTGGTCTCACGTCGTCAGACTTCTCATTCCCTGCACCGGCTTGTCAGGCTCCATAGTCTTTAGATCAGCTCCTTTAGTCGTGGTCGCTGCTCTTTCCCGCTCTGAGCCCTTCTCGCCCGACTCCACTGGCTCCTTCTTCAGATGTCCAAGTTGATTTGTGTAGGAAAGGCGCGTTCTACTTTCAACACTGCAGCCTCCGATCTTCCTGCTCCCGTCTAGTTGCCGGCTGCTACAGCTTCAGGTTGGCCATTAGCTGGCCGACTCACACGTGTCAGTTTGACAGAGCCGCCCGGTCTTGAGAGAAGCATTTGCGCTTCACTTTCTCGCTCACCCGACTCTCTCTGTTGTCCGTGGGGCTCTCCAGGTCCCGCGCCCCCGAAAGGATCCCCAAAACGCGGTGACAGGCGGTGCTGGGGAGTAGAGATCACTCACTCAGCACCATGTCGCTGCAGCTCGCCAACCGGAAACCAATTTTGTAAATATTTGATTCCTTTTCTTTGGGGCATTTAATCCATTAATATTTACAGAAAAGAGTTTAATTGGTTCGTCCATTGCCTATTGTATCTGTTTTTTTGTCTGTCTTGTTTCCATCTGTGTTTTTGTCTTTGCACCTTCTCTTTCCTCTCTTTCTTTTTCTTGCCTCCTTCTTATTTCTTTTTCTTGATTTGTTTCTGTTTGCTCTTCTTCTTGACTTCTACTATGAGTTTCCTCTTTACTTTCCTGCTCTTCCTCCAACCCAAAGTGTGTGCTATGAAATTCCCTTGACTTCTCTAGAGTGTCTATTTTATATTTTTTGTCTTCCCACGTAATTAGGATCCCCTCTATTGGCAACATTATTTTATATTTGATCAATAATGATGTTAGGAACTGATATTGTTGTCGTAGGTTTCTTATTCTTCAGGGTATCTGTTTTAAGATTATAATTTCTTTGTCTTTGTAGGTCACCATCTATTCTCTAGATTTCCTGTAGAAATCAGCCCAAGTAGATCTTTTAGCAAATATAACGTGGACTTCTCTCGCCAATCTATGTCTCCTTATATAATTTGTTTGTACACAGTAGGTTTCCTCTAATTGTCCTTTTATTTCCCTCTGATCCTTTTGTGTCATTCCTGAGATGATCTCCACCATTTTTCCTTCTAAATCCTCCTCTTTCTCCTCTGGTATATTTTGAAACCGCAGAAAATATGAAGCCTTTTCCATTTCGAGCATGGCTAGTGAATCTGACATTTCTTTATTTAAATGTAGCATTTTTTGTTCCATTGCCTCTACTTTTGATTCTACATGATCTATTTTCGTTTCAGCTTTCCTAATTCTGTGTTCGTTTTCTACTATAGATTGTTGAATACCCCCAATTTTATCATTCATGGTCTTAATGTCCTCTTTAACTTCTCCTATTTCATTTCTAATCTCTGCATGGAACGTTCTAATTTCTTCCTGATTTTCTGCTATTTTTTTCTTGTGTTCTGAGTAATGAATCCTGAATCATTGGAAACATAGTCTGTATTACATTTGGTGACATTTCCAGTTTTTCTTTTCCCACCATGCTTTCTATTGTTTTTTGTTGAAGTGGGGAGGGAGTCATTACTGTCATATTTATTGTGGATTTTTCCCTGTTTTTGTTATGGTGGATGTTGTAGACATTTTCAATATTCGTGTAAAACTTTCCCACCTTAACATAAGTTTTGAATTATTTCTTAATATTTTCTTTTTCCCCCACACAACCACTTATTCCCTGCATGACTTGTTATATTATTTCCCAATTGCCCCACTTAGCCAGTTAATTCCTATTTGCAATACAAATCAATCTACTTATACTTATTTCATCAATCACAGTTTTTAGTTTTCTTACTTTTCTAATTACCAATCTATTCAATCCCTCAATTCATCAATCAACCTGTCTCCAAAATCTAATCAACTTATTCACTATTTCATATCAAGCTTCCAGTCAATCACTCTAATGATAGTTCCTTATCTTTCTTTTACCAGCATTTATAATTTCACAGTATAATTTATATATAATATACTTTATATAATATACTTTATATTGTTACCTTTATATTGTTACTTATATATAATTATTTTAAATGTTAAACATATTGGCTTTTACGTATTAGCTTTTTTTGATTTTTTCCTCCCCAAAGTAATTCAAGAGTAATATTCACTTCCCTCTATGTCCATCTGTGTCACTTTTACTAGTCCCGGAATTTAGTTCTCTTCATTCAGTTTTCAAGTCTTTTTAAGATTAAATTGTTGTAAATCCAAAATCCCAACAAGTCTTCTGTGCTCACAAATTCCGCCACCTATTCCTTCCGCTCGAGTTCCGGTATTACAGTCTCTGCATTCAATTTCTAAGTCTTTTTAAGTTTAAATCGTTATAGATCCAAAGCGCAAACAAATCTTCTATTTTCACAGATTCCACAGGTTGTTTCTTCTGCTCAGCTTCCACTACCTTCACCTTCCTCAAGCTCTCCTTCTCAGTCTCTTATATTTGCTTAGTCATTCTATGGGTTCCTTTTCTTCCGTGCTGTGTTATTTCCGCATTTTCCTTTCTCCTTTGTACCGCCACTGTTGTAACTCCGGTTTTTCTTCCTTCCCTTCGGTCGCGCATCTCCTGCTTACCATCTTTGTTTTACCGATCTTTCTGCCCATCACTTGAGATTGCTTTTCACTCTTTGCTTCGTTCTAGGCAGGCGCCATCACTCCTGTCTGCCGGAAAGACTGACTTCTTCTCTACTAATTTAAGAGGTAGATCGCTCATCCTCCTTGGCGACAGCGCAACACCAGGGGGCTCCGTGAATTCCTCTATTGTTTCCTGATCCTTCCAAGTTCAGGAATGCCCTTAAAGAGCAACTAATGAAGAATTTTGGGTTTCAGAAACAGCAGCTCTGTTTCTTCGCCCTTTCACGATGATGTCACCGCTGGAAGTTCCCCCGGTATGATTTTTATGGTGCAGTTAGTGGGTTGGTGGAGGGGGGGAGCATGCTGCAATCCTCCTCACTGAACACCCTGGCTAAGTCCAGGCATTCTTTGGGGATCTGGGGAGTGACTGGGGGCTGTTGTGAGGTGGCAGCTGCTCTCTTGCTTCACTTAATGCCACTCAGTTGTTGGACAGCTCCTTCCTCAGAAGCATTGGGAGGAGAGAGAAGCCTATTCTCATCTTCAGCTTTCTGTAGCCACCTTTTCAGGAGATAGTGAGGCCCCATTTTTCCAGCCACAACAGATCCAGAATCACTGCTTCTGTCATTTTTGGCATCACTATGAATCGGATCAGTTCCCACTGCTGGCCCATCTCTAATCTCACAGGTTCAGCTAGGAGCATGGATGGGGCTCCTGTTAGTGACCCATCAACTTGCTTGAAGCGTATGGGGTTGGTTAGGGGCTTCATTCTGATTCCTAGCTTCAGGACTGTGGGCAGACTGATCAGACATCAGGTGCAGCCTGTGTCTATGATTGCTTCTACTTCCCCTGCGTGCCACTAGCTTTGACTGAATGGTGAATGGATTTCACTTACCATCAGGTTGTCCTTGCCATCGTCATTGCTTCATAGGCTGTCAGCAGCTGGGTCTCTGGGACCGGAGTTCCCCCTCCTCACTGAAGAGAGGGGGGACCTCAATGGCTTGATGGGCAAATTTTCCTTTCTTCATAGCTTTTCATGATGGCTTTTCAGCTTGGCCAACTTCAAGGCCTTTGTTTGTGGGATGGGGGATGGGACCAGGCACTCAGCTGCTCATTGGCCGTGCATCAGAAGCGTTTAATCATCAAAGCTCCCCTCAGCTGCTCTTCTGCTTGGTGGGGGCTGGATCGCTGGCCAAGCTGCTGCTGCTCAGGTTGGCTTTTGGGTTTCTTATTGACTGATCCTCCCTTCTAATGCTGATGAAGCTTGAGGTCCATGGCCACTACCATCTGGTACCACTAGTGGATTTGGTCAGGAACTCCTTGGCAGATGCAAGTATGAAGCATCTCCTTGTCCAATCCTTCTTTAAAGAAGTAGACCAGGAGTCACTCTGGCCATTGCCATAGCTGGCCAGCAACTCTCCTGAATTCTTAGACATATTCTTTGGCTGAGCTGCCCCTCTGCCTGATCCCCTTGATTTTTTCCTGAGCTTCCTGGGCTTGGGATTTGTCCTTGAATCTGGCTCTCAGCTCCTGCAGAAAACCATTGACATTTGCCAGCTCTGGCATGTCTTTATCATACAGTTGGGTCACCCATTCTGCTGCTTCCCCCATTAGGTTGTCAATGATGGCCTAAACTATCACTATGTCATGGGGGTAGTCACTGCCATACTCATCAATGTGATCCCATGCCTGGTTCAGGTAGAATGTGATACCATGCCTGGTTCAGGCTTGTCTGGGTCTCCCTCAAAGGTAGCTCTGAAGCGTGGTGGAATGGCAACCCAATATGACAGTGGAGGTGCTGGTGATGCTGGCAGCACAGAGGCAGAGCCATGCCCCAGATGGTAGACCAGCTGGATGGCACTTGAAAATTCTGTGTGAGCTGGGGCTGGCTGGGTGGGCTGGCTGCCCTCTGGTGTCCCAGTGGGCTCAACTGGGATCCTGGGCTCGACTGCACCAAAGGAAGTGGTGGAGGGCTAGTCACCTGTGATGCTGCAGTGGTGGATCGGTACCACCGGGGAAGGAATGTCAAAGTTGGCTGGTTCAAGATCAACCCTGTGTGTTTGGACTGGTACAAGCACCCCATGCTGCCTAGGCTCAGATGGATGAACCTTTCCAGCACTGTGATCTGGTATCTGGCTGTGCACTGTGGTCTGGTATCTCCAGTCTCTGGAGTCACTTAGGCCCAGTGGTCCCGTTGCCCTCAACTTGAGGAGCATAGTCCTCAACTCCATGGTTGATGTCATGGAATGCTCCCTTATTAGCTCCTAGAATGAGCCTTGGCCGCAAAGGTCTTCCTGCACCTGATACATGTCTCTGGAGACAGACCACTCAGTGTGGACTTTGCGCCTGGTGCCCACTGGTGCGCAATCTCTGCCACCGCCTCTGCCACCCTTTGGGTTCCCTAGTGATCTTGCGGGCTTCCCAGGGTCCCTCCACAGGCTCCTGTGGTCTCATCTTCCCTGAGTCTTCCTGCTCCCAGGGTAGACCAGGTAGCAGCTGGGGCTCATGATTGAATTTGGCACTAAAACAGTTCTTAATTCCATC
This sequence comes from Ptyas mucosa, assembly GCA_012654045.1. Classification (NCBI taxonomy): domain Eukaryota; kingdom Metazoa; phylum Chordata; class Lepidosauria; order Squamata; family Colubridae; genus Ptyas; species Ptyas mucosa. The sequence continues at coordinate 7,858,123 of WNWU01013765.1, read as the reverse complement.
CATCTGCATCATGCCCATATCAGTTCTCAGTACCAGCATTCAGAGGGAACAGAATAAAAATTGTACCTTGACTTTGAAAGAAATATGGAAGTCTAAGACTCATTGCTTAGTGAAATGTTCGGTCTCTACTAGGTAAACAAATACTTCAGATACCTCAGGTTTTAAATCTCTTGCATTAGATTCCATTAAGATCACAGATCATAACTTTATACAGTACTCTCATAACTCTAGGATGAGAATGATGACATTGTAAGTAGGATTCCTGTCAAAATTATGGAATAGTAAATTCAGCCACTGTAGCCTGTCTTCCTTGCTAACTTTCACATTTTCTAGAAGATAGTCTTCCTCACATGGTTCGACTCAGGAACATGTATATATTTTGATTTAATTTATTTATTATCTCTTGACCAGGTACAGAAATTGAAGATTTTATCTGCTGAATAGTTTATCATTCATTTTATACCAGATCAGGGGTGAAATGCTACCAGTTTGGGCCGCTTCACCCTAACTGGTAGTAAAAAAAGGCTACCGGTTCAGCGAACCGGTAGAAAAAAAAAAAAGAAAAAAAAAGTTCTGACAATCAGCTGAGCAACGCACAATCATTGGAACTTTTTTTTTTTACTTTTTAGGCATTTTTTTTACTTCTGGTTTGGGCGAATAGGTAGTAAAAAATGCTTTTAAAAAGTAAAAAAAAAAGGCTCCAATGATCACAGCTGTGCTGCGCGATTGTCGGAACCTTTTTTTTTACTTTTTAAAAGCATTTTACTACCTATTTGGCCGAGCCAGTAGTAAAAATTGCTTCTAAAAAGTTTTTTAAAAGGTTCCCATGATCTCATGCCACAGCTGATCACCCCCTTGGCTGTTCTACTTACCTTCCCAAACCTCCTGTTGGTGCGCACTGCGTATGTGCAGCTCACTTTTGGTGCGCACTGCTCATGTGCAGCTCGCTTTTGGTGCGCACTGTTCATGTGCGCACACAGTATGTGTTTGATGCATGGCACACATGCGTGGCCAGCGAACCAGTAGTAAACCTGTTCAGATTTCACCACTGTACCAGATATAAATATAGTTGGTACTGTATCAGATTGTGTGCCAATTTCTGTAGGGTGAGGATTGAAAGTGATGAGGTATATTGTATATTCAGATTTCATTCCAAACTTGTGAATGAATATAGTTCGTCTTTCTTTTTTTTATAAAAAGTTTTTTTTAAAGACAAACAAACATATAATACATCAGTCCTTCCGTGTGTCATCTCAGTGTTTCTTTGGTGACCTTTTCTTCTTTTTGTTACTCTTCCTCTTCTTATTTCTTCCTTAACAAATCCCATTTCTCTATTTCAATATTTCCCCCAAAATACATATATTTAATGTAACTTTCTCATGTTTGCTTATCAAATTCTTTATCTATATCTTTTTTCTCTCCAATCATAAAATTTCCCCCATATCTTATAATATTCTGTATCCTCTTTCTCTTTAATCATTAAAGTTAATCTATTCATCTCTGTGCAGTGCAAAATTTTTCTAATTATTTCCCCTTCTAGAGGGATTTTCTCTGCTTTCCATCTTTGTGCAAATATTATTCTTGCTGCAGTTATTATATGTATAATCAAGTATACATTTTCTTTACTACTTTTCTCAGGTAGGTTACCCGGTAGGAATAACTCAGGTTTTAAATCAATATGTTGTTGAGTCATTTCTTCTATCCATATCTTAATTCTGCTCCAATAATCTTTAGCTTTTGGACAAGTCCACCACATATGATAATAAGATCCTGGTATTTGGTGGCATTTCCAACATTTAGCTGATTTATTTTTAAACATTTTTGCCAATTTTTCAGGAGGCATATGCCATCTGTAAAACATTTTATATTGATCCTCTTTGTATGCAGTCAGCATTGTTAGTTTATAGTTCCTTTCCCATAACTGTTGCCATCTATCAAGCTCAATTGAGTATCCACAATTTTTTGCCCATGCAATCATTGTTTCTTTTACTTGCTCTTCTTTTAATTCAATACTAAGCAAAAAGTTATAATTTTAAAAATTATTTTGTCCTTTGTTCCTATAAGTATCGTATCCAGATCTGTCATTTCTAAATAGAAACCATATAATTTTGCATCTTTTCATATCTTGCTTCATATCATATTTGCATATACATCAAAATTCCTTGTTTTATCCTTTCTTGTTTCCCTTTCAATTCCCCCTTATCTGTCAGTAAATCTTTATATCTAAAAATATTTTTAAAATTAACCATATTTGGGTGTATTAGTTCTTCCATTATTGATAGCCATGTTGGAATTTTCACATAATATTTATCTCTAATCTTCTCCCATACTAATAACAATGCATTTCTTACATAATGTCTATGAAAATATGTATGTATCTTACTTCTACCATAACATAAAAAAGCATGCCATCCCAATTGTAAATCATGTCCTTCCAAAGTTAATAATCTTGTATTTCTTAATTCTATCCATTCTTTCATAATGGATATAGTTCTATGACATATTTTCCTCATCAGATTCCTGGGCAACTTGAATCCAGTTTGAACATTCCTCATTTTCTTTCAGTTCCTTGGACTGCTTAAAAAAACTGAAGAAGTGTTTTAAAGCATTCTTCAGAAACACTCCTCTCTTGCCTGATTCCTTAGTTTGCTCCAAATTGTGGAACCTGTACTAAACAAAGATGCCAAAATTACTAGATTATCATGCAAATCTTACTATTATGTCCATGACCCTGAGGTTTAATGTAAGCGCTTAAGTCACAATATTATAATGATGACATCATGCCTTTTCATTATTACTTACTGTACCTGTTGTGCCGGATTTGAGGTATAGCTTGGTAAAAATAAACCAAAGAACCAGAGATTGCCTTTTAGATTACGTGTTTATTCAGCTGAACAAAGACGGGCCCCTCTATAAGAGAGGAAGCTCTGAACAGGCAGAGTTTCTCATATTTGTACTTTTCTTACATTTCACCCAGCTCAGCTGGTACACAAGAGATACAGGAAACACTCAGAAAGTCTGGCACACATTAGATAAGGTATCAAGTTGTTCTTAGCACATATGGAGGTTCTTTACGAACTTTGGGTGGCATCTCAGGACATTGGGTGTTCCCCTGGGGACTTTCCATAACCCTGCAGGTGCCTAGAGATAAGGGTGCCATTTATACATATCCTTCTTCCAGGGTCTTCCTAGAGTCAGGGTCAACACACCCACCTGATCTCCCCTTCGCTACAAGCCTACGGAGAAGGAATAACTGGCAGTAGTTTGTTAACCAGGTAGATATCAGTCTAAAGGTCCGAATACACATGACCATGAATATTCAAATCAGCCATGATTTGACTTTAAACTTAAATGTTTTATCAAATTTAAACAATTCAATTTGATTTAATTTGCATTTTAATCTGCTAAAATATGCATTCACATGTGCACACTGCTTCCAGTAAGAATTGCTGTACAACTTAGAAGTATGCCTTCAGGAGGAGTGCTCTACAAATCAGTGCAAAGAATGACAAGGTAGATCATGTTTTTTTTAAAAAATAATCTTTATTAAATATTTACAGTAAAATTAACACACAATAATGGTTGAAAAGCTATATAGGAAGCAAAATATAGAAACACCTAAACACAGGACTAAAACCAAACAACAAACAAGACAAACCGAGAGTTAAACTCACTCTCCAATTAATATTAACTAATATCATCCTAGCCAAACATTTCAATGCAATCAGGTTCTTTTTACTAACTACAAAACAATTGGTTTGTTTTTATCAAAATTAGAAAGAGTTATAAAGCCTAGTAAATATCTAGTTAATCTAATTAGACGATCTTATCACCCTTCTCCTAAATTTAACCTTCTTTTGAGCCAAACAAAACATCTGTCCCAACTTCTATTATGTACTGAATCTTTCTTCTCTTTAAAGATATACGTTAGCCTGTCCATCTCAGCACATAGAAGAATCTTGTTTATTATCAGATGGTCAGGGGGCGTGTCTGCATCTTTCCACATTTGAGCAAATGCCATTCTCACCGCTGTTGAGACATGGACAAATATATACCAATCCTTCTTATCTATGTTGTCCGATCTTACTCCGAGTAAGTAGAGGTCTGGGTGAAGCGGGAAGCTCACATAGAGGGAAGCTCACATCTGTTATTTCCAACAGCCACTGCTGTATTTTCCCCCAATAGCGTCTAGGTGACGGACAAATCCACCACTGATGGAAGAAGGTACCCTTGGCCGACCCACATTTCCAACATCTGTCAGAGGATCCTGGGAACATCTTAGCGATTCTGGCGGGGGGGGAGGTACCAACGATAGATCATTTTATAAAATTTTTCTTTGAACGGGGAAGAAAGGGTCAGTTTCATAGTTTTGTTCCATACATTTTGCCATGCATCAAGCTGAATTGTTGTTCCAATATTTCTCCCCCAGGCAATCATCGTGTCTTTTACAATCTTATCCGCCATAAAATTGGACAGAAGAAGATTGTAAACGTTGGAAATAAATTTCGTTCGGCCACCTAGGAGAAGCTTGTCAAACATTTGTAAATGAATGTTCCTGTTTATCCCTAGTGAATCTAGCTTGAATTTTCACATAGGACCACCAGTCTATGTCTAATCCTCTAGTTTGAAGATTGGCTCTAGGTCTAAGTTGTCACTGCGTTTATTATTATTATTATTATTATTATTATTATTATTATTATTATTATTTATATGCCACCCTTCTCTGGAGACTCAGAGTGGCTTACAATGTGTTAAGCAATAGCCTTCATACTTTTGTATATTTTATACAAAGTCAGCTTATTGCCCCCACAAACTGGGTCCTCATTTTACCCACCTTAGAAAGGATGGAAGGCTGAGTCAACCTTGAGCCTGGTGAGATTTGAACTTACAGTAATTGCAGGCAGCTGGATGTTAAATGCTGCCTTAGTAGGAGGCATTAGCCTCCTACGCCACTCAGGCTCCTCAGGTTTTTGTATTTGCCAGCTGTGCTTGAACTCTAAGACTTACCATAGCTGTTCAGAACCTTATCTTATCTTAAGCTACTGCGCATGTCCACATTCTTTCATTTTTCCTTCTAACTTTCTTTGTTCACCTGCCAAGAGGTACGACAGGAACACTGCCAAGATATAACTAATTAGCTAGTAAGATGTTTTTTACTTCTTTATAATAAAATGTGTTTTATGTGGTTTATTTTGCTTAAAAAGTATACTTCAAGGGAAGGCCACGATCCATCTCTAATCAGGTGCAATTACCCAAAAGGGAACGGGATTAATTGCCACCCTGACATAAATCTCCCAACTTCATCCAACAGGTCACCATAAGCCCAGTTCCTCTTAATATTGTGCATAGTCAGAAGGGTCGCTGCCTCTAACGGAGACTCCCACTTAGGAATATGTGTGTAACCTTGCTTCTTCACCGTTTCCCAAACCCTTAATAAAATTCCTCTAATATAATGATTAGTAAAATGTTTGGATTGTTTGTCTTTCTGAGACCACAAGAAGGAATGCCATCCCCACTGCAAATCATATCCTTCGATTGCCAAAATGTGCTTTCTTGAGAGGATCACCCAATCTTTTATCCAAACCAGGGATGAAGCTTGGTAATAAAGCTTCCACATAGGGAGCCCCAAGCCACCCCTTGTTTTGTGCTCTTGCAGCATTTTTCTTTTTATACGGGGTTTTTTACTCTGCCAAATAAATTTGCTTAGAATTTGATCTAATTTCCTAAAAAAGTTTTTATCCAATCTTGCAGGAGCCGTTTGGAATAAAAAGATCCATTTCCGTAAAACATGGGCTTTTATCGTGGCAATTCTACCCAAAATTGAGATCTGAATATGCCGCCATCTTTCCACTTCATTCACTGTATCTATTAATAATTTGGAATAATTGAGCTCCTTGATAGAACATCTATTTGTAAGCCAAATACCTAAGTATTTAAGTTTTTTGACACAATTAATCCCCATTATACTTTGGATCTGTTCCTTTTGGGCACCTGACAATTTTTTTGTTAACATTTTGGTTTTATCCTTATTGATTTTTAATCCCGCTACCTCCCCATATTCATCTAATTTAGTAAGTAGTTTTGGTCCCGTAATAAGGGGATCTTCTAATATGAAAACCAAATCGTCGGCAAATGCTTGGAGTTTATATTCTTCCCCTTTAACTTTTAAGCCCTTAATTTCTGAATCCTGCCTGATCGTTTTAAGAAGTGGTTCAAGTGTTAAAATGAAAAGCAGCGGTGAAAGAGGGCATCCTTGTCTGGTACCTTTATAAATCTGTATCTCATCTGATAGTGATTCATTAAACAGTAACCTTGCCGACTGTTTAGAATAGATGGCTTGAACTGCCCTTGTAAATTGAGACCCAAAACCCATCACTTCCAATTGTTGTATTATAAAATTCCAGTTTACTCTATCAAAAGCTTTTTGGGCATCCAGAAAAATCATTACCATTGGTTTATCAGGGTGTGTCTCATAATATTCTAAGGCATTCAATACTACCCTTAAGTTATCTCTTAGGTTCCTATGAGGTAGGAAATCATTCTGATCTTGGTGGATAAATCGGGATAGGAACACCTGGAGTCTCTCAACTAGTATTGTCGCAAAAATCTTGTAATCCACATTCAGGAGTGAGATTGGCCTATAGTTCTGGATCAGAGTTTTATCTGTATCAGGTTTCGATATGGGATTAGGGAAATGTAGGCTTCCGTCCAGGATCAGAGTATCCTAGAGTGTAATAAAACCTCATTGAATAGATCTTTGATGTACAAATTAAGTGAGTCAAAGACTCCTTTATAAAATTCACTAGGAATCCCATCCAGTCCTGAGGGTCTTGCCATTGGCTTGTTTCTTGATAGCTACTGCTATTTCTCCAACTGTAATTTCTGCATTTAGAATTTCTTTACAGTAATCCGGAATCATTTCCAATTGTAGGTTCTGGAGATAACTCTTGACTTTATCTTCCTGATGAATTTCTTGGCTATATAAGGAGGTATAAAAATCTTGGGCCACCTTTGCTTTTTGCTCTGCAGTACCTACCAAATTTCCCATAGAATCCTGTAAAAATTCAATCTTTCTAGATTCTGCCTCTTTTCTTAATCTGTATGACAACCACTAGCCCAGCTTGTTAGCATGCTCAAATTGGTTTTGTTGACATTTCTGAATTTTATTCACCAAATCGTTTTTCTCCTTAATCAAATTATTATGCGGATCTAAACGCAGCTCTCCTTCAGCTTTCTCCAGTTCAGCCATTAATTCAATCCATTTGGCCTTCTCCTTTCTCCATTTGGTAGTTGCATATTTTATTACCAATCCCCTAACTACTGCTTTGGCAGTATCCCAAATATTTTGCAGGGAAGTATCTTCTCTCTTGTTTTCGGCAAAAAATGATCTAATTCTTTATAAATCATATTTATAAATCCCTCATCTTTCATGATCTCAGCCCTCATAGACCATCTCGCTCTTCTAGTGGACCCCTTCCATTTTATTACCAGAGGGTGGTGGTCTGCCCATATATTCGTCCCTATTTCAACCAAATTTATGCCTTCTTTCAAATCTGATGTTGACCAGACCATATCTATCCTGGACCACGATTTATGCCTGGGGGAGAAATATGTAAAGTACTTTTGCATAGGATAGAAGTCTCACCAGACGTCTCTTAACCCTATTTCTGTTCTTAGGTTATCCCATGTTTTGGGGAGTACCTTCCTATGCCCTTTTTTGTATTTAGGAGAACCCCTTCCTGGATCATAATCAACTGAAGTATCAGCAATCGTGTTAAAGTCACCTACTATGCATACATCTCGTTAATTTAATTCATTGGTTTTCTTATGCAAATCTTTAAAGAAACCCATTTGATTGACATTAGGAGCATATATATTTACTAACAATACTATTTTTTGGCCAATACTAATCTCTAACATCAGTGTCCTACCCTCTGTATCTGCATATACTTGACGTTTCACCAGGCCTTTCCGATCATAAACGACAACTCCCCTTTTCTTCTGGTCGGCCAAGGATACGTACAACTTCCCCAGTTTAGGATAAATTAAAAACTTAGAATGGTCTTTCCTTATATGGGCCTCCTGTAAACATATAATATCGTAATTATCTTTTTGAAGTTTAGCCCAGACCTTTTTCCTCTTAGTGGGAGCATTCAGGCCATTAATGTTAATGGAGAACAGGTGGAGCACCTCATCCATATCTCTACTTACCTGCGTTCTTGAGTCTCTGGGATCTGGTCTCGATTTGGAAATTTGTTCCTCTTTCTTCTCCAGATTGGGCTGTATCTTTGTCATGTCCAATATGCTCTGTGGCTGTTGTTTCCTGGGTTACCTCCTCTTGGCTCTTACCTAGGTTACTACCTTCAGTCTCTTGGTCACTAAGATTAATAAAGGCCTCTGTGAAGTCCTGCGCTTCCTGTACGGTTTCCAGTCGTAACCTCTGCTCTTGCCAGGTAAATGTCAGGCCTTCCGGTAGGAGCCAGCAATAACGTATCCCTTGTTTCCTCAGGCATGTTGTCAAAAAATCATATTTCCTCTGAATATCTCGTACTCTTCTTGGGAGCTGGGGCAATACTGTTAGTCGGTTATCTTTGTAGGTAGAAGCTTGGTCCCTCGTTTTCCGAAACATTTCATCCCTTAGTGCTGTTCTGCTAAATTGAACATGGATCTCTTTAGGGAGCTTGTTGCATCAAGCATAACTAGTATATACTCAGAACACATCATCAATATCTCTTGAAACTTCTGCAAAATCTCTTCCAGTAATTCCTGCAACAATCTCTCCCATTAGTACATCCAGGCGCTCACCTTTCTCTTCAGGGATGTTCTGAAACCATAAGAAATAGCCAGAATGATCCATTTCGAGGAAGATAATCTCTTCCTCAATTTTTTTATTAGCCAAGGCATGCCAGAGTTCGAGCCACTCCATCCTACAGGTCACCTTCTCGGTCTTTATCTCGAAGGGTTGAATCCATTCCTCATGATTAGTCAAAGTATTTTGGACCTCCTCAAACTTTGCATGAAACAGCGTTGTCTCAGTAGTTAACGTTTCGACATTCCTCTTCAGCTCCTGTATAGACTGGAGAATATCTTGCATCGATGCTTTGCCTGGAGTAGCCACGTCTTCAGATGATCTTCATAACATCACAGAGGTGATGGTTGGAGATGAGGCTGAAGAGGTCGCAATTGCCTTCTTCTTCAAGGTAGTAGTTGTGGTAGCCATTTTGGATATTCCTAAAATGTCTTTCCAGGCAATCATACAACACCAAATGTTTTCACCACCTGTTATCAAAATTCACTCATGCTTCGCTCTGTCCAGACCACACTAGGAGTGAATTTACTCACTAATTCCTACTGGCAATCTAAAAGGAAATAGGAAAGGAAAAAAAAGAGGGGGCCAACTATGATGAATCTAGTGCAGTTAGCAATTTTGGTCACTAGATGGCAGCAAACACCAACTTCTCCAGTTCTCCAGATCTTCTTGCAATGGAAGCAACTTCAAGAATGACAGCTCATGCAAATGGCATTCTTCACAACAGAAAATGTTGATGCTGAGTCAAAGACATGAAAATCAAAGGAAGCACAACACTCTTTCATTCAAGGTCCATGGTGAATCACATTCCCAAACAGTAAGTCAAAATTCGAAATTCACCAGTCGTAAAAACAGGATGGAATTGGGTTGCAATAATAACTTATAATCCAAAATAGATAATCTTCTCAGACTGCCAACCAACTTCACTGCCACCTCACTCAGTTTAGGCTCTGAGAGTAAGAAAAATTTTAAACTCCATTACCTTGCAGCTTCCAATCGAATCACAGTCTCAAATTATCAATCGGGAGTCAGTCTTTTAGTTTGGCTGGGATGAATAGACTTCCTCAGGCAGTATAGCCACAGCCTCAGGGTGCCATGACAGGCATCCTCTCACTGTGCCGACATTGGGGAGGTTCTTCAGTCTCGTCATGCAGCCTGCATTTTCCGCACGGAGCTGGCAAGCTCCCCTCTTTTCCACCAAGCTTCCTGCTCAGTGGTGGCTTCAAAGAAGCTTCAATGAAGCCACCGGGTACAGCGAACGGAGAATCAGCTCAGGAGAAGAGTCCCTTGCCTCCTCCAGCTGCTGTGACATCACAGGAAGTCCTCTAGATCATGTTTTTTAAGGACAGAATGTGCTATTTGTAAAATTTGCCTTCCAATAATGGTTCATACTGTGTTTGAGAAATACCCTAGATATAGGAATATAGCATTAAAATGGATGAGGGCTGTGATGTCCAAGTAGTTTGAAAAAAGTCAGAATTCAGATAAATCCAAAATTAAAAAAGAAAATTGAAAAGCCTAAAAGAAGGGCTAGCTGCAAAAGATACTACCTTCAGCTAACAATGGATCAGAGATAGGAGGCATCACGTATCTACAGTTCAGGAATCCTGAATAAAATTTATTTTTCTGGCCATTAATATTTGGATCCTTCCCATTAAAAAGTCCTAGCTGAGATGTCATCATCATGGCCCACTGTAACACAATTGTGAAGTCTTTCTTATCTCTGACAACATTTATATATTTTTATTTGTTTTCTCTTGACACGGTACAGACACAGTACAGAAATTATTTGACATTGCCTTCTGCTGGGAAGTTTTTCAGCTTCCCAAACTAAACTACAATTTTGTATTTTTTAATTAACCAGTTTTGATCCTGCTTACCTTTATTAGGATTGGTGAAGCTAAGGTAGCTGCACCACCTGTTGTGATCCAGTTGTTTTTAGCTATATTAAAAACAAACAAACAAATAAGCAATGTCCATGCAGGAAAATTAAGACATTATCACTTTTGATTTTTATATTTATTTATTAAATTTCTATGCTGCTGATCTCATCAAGGTGACTCTAGGTGAATATTCATATCTCAAATTCTTTATGCAATTGGAAAATTTTGGATAATTTTTTATTGTAAAACATTGAATCAAATTATAATCTATAACAAAATTACTGCCATCCAGAATCTCCTTGCAGGGGAGATGGGTGGCATAGACATTTAATAAATAAATACTATTAAAAATTATACTATTGAAACCTCTCTATATCAAAGTAATTGGAATGGTCAAATGGACCAAGTTTGATTTGCTTCTTAGTTTCTATCCTTAGGTTCATTTTGGCCCACTTGTCCTTCAGTGTGCTAATTGTTTTGTGCCCAACATATTCTAGTCAATACTTGTATATTTTCTTTTATTTGCATTCCATCCAGCACACACATTTTTGGATACACTCTCACTCAGAGAGTTCATTATAAAACTTCAGAAGATAAGCATGCTCCGGTTCAACTAAGTAGTGCAAAGTGGAAAAGAATGGATCAGACTATATAAGAGCCATTCCAAAATAGATTCATGCTACTTCTGAGAAAAGTCAGAATATTGGAAACACATTGTCTCTATATTTTATAGACATCTTGGGCTTACCTAAAATTTTCATTTTGAATCAAGAACCAGAAGGCTATAAAATATATGCCTATTACAGATTTCTCTTGTATTGCATCTTTCTGAAATGTTACACATGAACTGACATCAGTGCTACTTGACATATGGAGTAAACACTTGGTAATATTTCTGCCTGGTTACGCTGACAGGGAGATTTAAACATATGCTTAATATACCCTATTTAAACAGAATGTTGGAATATTTGAACTTGCTACGAGAATGCCAAGAAATAATCTCAAATCAAGTCTCCAAGTAGGGGATGGGAAAAGGAAATATTTCCCCCTCAAGATTAGTCATGATGTTTTTAATCCTAATCTGTTCTTCTGATCATCAACTTACAATATATGACAAAATTTATGAAGGAAAATGAATAAATTGTAACTCATACTGCGTAAGCCCTCTTACATTTCTATGTTCTAGTTCTGTATACTGTTTAAACAAAATAAAAGTGGCGCAGGTCCTCTATGCAACAAGAATAGCCAACACTCAAGATGAGAGGCAATTGGCAGGTTGTGCTTCACTGAAATATGGCAGTTCATTGTGATGAACTGGCATCAGGAAGAATCAGCCTCAAATCCATTCTCTGTTACAGAACTGCAGTGAGTTATTTTGGACCAGTCATGCTCTCTATAGGGAAACATGGGAGCAGGGAGTACTATGCACTCTATATTGAGCTCCTGATCAAAAGACATAAATGTAACAAATCCCTCTTTTCTTTGTGGTTATTCTAAAGAAAGCAATTTAATGCTGCTTGATGGAGACACTCATGCCAGTTTGCAGTATTAAGAACAAATATGAAGTAGCCTGGCATCTAACACAAATCTTTGCAGAATTGCTTGGGAATGACATCTCCCTAAAACAGATTTGCTTGAAACCTCAATGAGTGACTTAACATTGCCCAGTAAGTTTCCTAAAAAGATTAACTGGAATTTCAGTCCAAGGTCAATACTTACCTTTACTAACAGTGTAGTCTTGATTATTTATCTATTTGCATCTCTCTCTCTCCCCCCTCTCTCTCCCTCTCCCTCCCTCCCTCCCTCCCTCCCTCCCTCCCTCCCTCCTATCCAAATAAGGAGCAAATAGATAGTTCCAATTGGCTATGTGCTCTATCAGTCAAATTACATTCTTTAATTTTATCCAGAATCCATGAATGAATTTTTATTGGTTTTTATCTTGTGGTTTTTAATGTTGTAAGCCACTCAGAATTACCTATGAGTAAGTTGGATGGCGACATAAATTTGCTTAATAAATAAATAAAAACATGGATTTCTGTACATGTAGATCTAGCTTGCACCAGCATCTATTACTAAAACAGGATAATGTAAAACAATGAATGAATGAATGAATGAATGAGCTGGAAGGGACCTTGGAGGTCTTCTAGTCCAGCCCCCTACTCAAGCAGGAGATCCTATACCAGTGATGGCTAACCTTTTTGCCATTGCGTGCCAAAAGCGCAGGGAGCGTGGTGAGGTCACACACACGCGTGCCCACATCCATAATTCTTTGCGCCGTGCTCCCCCCACTTTTGGCATGTGATGGCCCGATGGGTCCAGTAGGCCCATTTTTTTGCTTTCCCCAGGCTCCAGAGCCTTTCTAGGAACCTGGGGAGGGCAAAAACGGCCTTCCCCACCCTCCCAGAGGCCTTCCAGAGGCCGGAAACAGTATGTTTCCTGACTTCTGGTGGGCCCAGAAGGCCCGAAAATCAGCTGGCTAACGCACATATACGTGCCGGAGCTGAGCTCGCGTGCCCACCAATATGGCTCCGCGTGCCACCTGTGGCACCTGTGCCATAGGTTCGCCATCACGGTCCTATACCATTTCAGATAAGTAACTGTCTAGACTCTTCTTAAAAACATCCAGTGATTAAGCATCTACAAAGTCTGAAGGCAATCTGTTTTACTGGTTAATTGTCCTCACTGTTAGGAAGTTTCTCCTTAATTCCGGGTTGCTTCTCTTTTTGATTAGTTTCTAACCATTGTTTCTTGTCCTGTCCTCCGGTGCTTTGGAGAATAATTTGAGCCCCTCCTCTTTGTAGCAGCCCCTCAAATACTGGAATACTGCTATCATGTCACCCTAATTCTTCTTTTCTTTAGACTAGCCAAACCCAAATCCTGCAGCCGTTCCTCATCTGTTTTAGTCTCCAGGCCATTGATCACCTTCTCTGAACTTTTTCCAAAGTCTCAACATCTTTTTTGTAGTATGGTGATTAAAGTTGGTTGCAGTATTCCAGGTATGGTCTTACTAGGGATGTATAAAGTGGTACTAATACTTCACGTGATTCTATCCCTCTGTTTATACAACCCAGGATTGTATTAGGTTTTTTGGCTGCTGCTGCACACTGCTGGCTCATATTCAAGTGATCATCCACTAGGACTCCAAAGTCCCTCTCACAGTTACTGTTTTTGAGCCAAGTCTTTCCTAATCTGTACTTATACCCTTGATTTTTCCTGCCTAAGTATAAAAATTAGTTTTTCTCCACATTAAAATTCTTTTTGCTGGATAGGGCCCATTGTTCAAGTTTGTCAAGTTCTTTTTAGATCCTGAGCTTGTCTTTTGTGGTGTGGCTATTCCTGCCAATTTAGTGTCATCAGAAAATTTGAAAACCCTAACCCCCTTCTATTCTCTCCTCTAAATCATTTATGAAGTGGATTAACTTTATTTTTATTTTTTAAGAAGACTGGTTCTATTCAGAACTTCAGATCAGTATACCATTAAACTAATATCATCATAATTAAAGCTGATTTGTTTTTTTGAAAGAAGTACATTTTTCATTGTTCTATTATAAAGTCAGTATGGATTTATTCTATTAGAAGAGATGTTCCAAGGGCAGATCTCTTTGTTTCTCTTTAATTTGGAACCATTTCCAGGAAGTACTGTTATTTCTCAATACTTGGTCATTTTCTGAACCATTATTAGCTACAAATAAAGATATACATGGTAAAATTTTCATAGCATTTATTTTCTTGCATCATTATACCTTCTGCTGCCCCAGGCCCTTAAATAATTGCTTAGTTCATAGAGCTATCTTTTATTATTAGTGATTAATATGCCTGTTTTATTAAATTTGATAAGTATTTTGTGATTAGCCATTATGTTTTCAGATTTATTAAATAAGGATGCCGAATACCATTAAAACCAAACAGGTTTTTTTCTTCCCTAGATATATGCAAGCAACACATTTGTATATGCATGTGCATATTTATATTTGTATGAATACATGTACACTGAGAGCATATGCATCAAGACAAATTCCTTGTGTGTCCAATCACACTTGGCCAATAAAGAATTCTATTCTATTCTATTCTATTCTATTCTATTCTATTCTATTCTATTCTATTCTATTCTATTCTATTCTATTCTATTTGGCAACATGTTATAATAAGTCAAGAACATCATTATATGAACAGAATCAGGACGTAAGAGAAAAGGGATATTGACTGAAGCCAGCGCTGAGTGAGATGTCAGGACAAAGAATAAACCACAAACATAATAGACCATTGTCTTATGAAAAGTGGGTTATACAATTTCATGTGATTTAACTCTATGTATGTTTATGTTGTATTTAATTCTTTGCTTTAAATCATATATACCACTTGGAAACATTTGCATCATAAGTACGCTAAAACTTCTTTGGTGAATGCCTTTTTTGTTCCATTTTTCATTTCCAATAAATTTGACTTGCCTGGGACAAATCTGTCTAGATCATCTCAGTTCTCTACAGAACAATTCTTA
The DNA here is from genome assembly GCA_012654045.1 of Ptyas mucosa. Classification (NCBI taxonomy): domain Eukaryota; kingdom Metazoa; phylum Chordata; class Lepidosauria; order Squamata; family Colubridae; genus Ptyas; species Ptyas mucosa. The sequence continues at coordinate 7,842,933 of WNWU01013765.1, read as the reverse complement.
CATATTTTTTCCTTCCAGTTTGATGAAAGAGACTTCGCTTTTCAGCAATGTTTCAAAGAGAAGAATGTTGGTAAAATTCTCAAGAGAGGGTAAGGTATTCTTATACTTATTTAGTGACAAGACAGTCAAGGGGTGTGTATATGGGTAGGAATGTCCTGTTTATCATGACATAATCCTTCCCCAGAAATCTCTTTCTACTCAAAGAAAGACTTCATGAAGAAACTCCTTCTGTTTTTATTTTAGAATAGAGAATGTGGGCAGCCAACAAGTAACAGAAGATTACAACAGATGTTTATAGCAGCACTATCACCCCTTCTTTAACAGTAAAATAAATTTGAAAATATTACTAATAGAAATGCAATTCTCAAGTATCTTGACAATAAAATGGAAAAAAACCTGAAGTCTCTTTGATAGGCAAATAAAATTCTGAAGGTAAGGCAGTTGGGGCTCAGATCATACAGAAATAAGATTTCTCCCAATGAGCTGAAAAAGAGATTTCATAAGAACTCTTTTGGGCTTCAAATATTAAAAAAAATTGTTTGAAATGCTCTTTCTTATCCTGTGCACTGTTTACAAACAGAGCTTGGCCATATGTTTATCTCCATGTATATATTCATATATTTCCATGTTTCCTTGTCCCATTTATTTGCAGCCCAAGCGTTCTGGTTCTTAATTGCTTTCTGCCATCCCTGCTTCATATCTGAAGTGAAAGGATCATCATGGTGAACTATTAAACTTGGAAAACAATTGAGATATTTTTGCATGCAAGACACTAGGACCATCAGTGTAAACATGTTTGCTCACTATTCTCCATTAGGCTCCCATGGCTCCATTTTCATCTTGTATTATTCTGACATTTGAGGTGAAATTAATCTGCATTAATATTTTGTAAATGGGAAGACAGCAGGAAATCAGAAAATATAGATGAACTACAATATGAAATTGCATTGCATCCTGTTCCATTGACGATTCATTTACAAAAGTAATTCTTTTCATATCTTCCATTCCTCCACATTGAGTTGAATGCATCTCACTATTGACAATACTCCATGGAAAACTGAAATAGGATTACTATTGATTTTGCAACCCTGACCCCATCTGCATATCCACAGTAGGGATTACATATATAAAGAATCTGTTTTGTTTACCTGCTAAATAGCTAAAGAATTTCCATGCTACTATTGAAACCTAGAGGCATTAAAGCAACAACTTTCTGCATGCAGATGTAGTGGGGGATGGGGCCAAAGCCTGGATGGCAGAAGCATACAACAAATCAGCACTCAGCACTGATCAACTGGGCAGTGACTGGTTGGGTCAGAGGCCCATATGACAATGGCGCACTTCAGCACATAGCTGATCAGCACTGAGTGCTGAACAGCTGGGTAATGATAAATTGCCAGTGCCCTGATGCTAGACTGGGGCTGGATGCAGGTAAAAACGGGGATGGTACCTGGCGGGCAGCTGGTGGTATATTCTAGGACTCACCAAATATTAGAGGGAAACAGGCAGCTTAGGGAGAGAGGGTATAAAAAGGAGAGTGTGTGGCGCAAAGGGGGAGAAAAAAAGAGGAGAGAAGAGAAGAAGGAAGGGAGATGGAGAGTGAGAGAGAGTGAAGAAAGTGGAGAAGCTACTTAAGGAAAAGGAAAATGTTACAATCTGATGAGTGGCCGCCCAGCAACCTGGAAGTGTCCCGGTTGGCTGAGTTTGATAGCTCAGCCGGCGGGAAGGTGTGAAGTGTTTATTGGCTAAGTGAGCCAACAGCTGCAATATAAATAGCGGCTGCGTGCAACCCAGGCCAGGTTACATTTTAACTCTTGGTTGTTGTTAATAAACCGTATTGCTTTTACCTCGGCTTTCTCCGGCTTGTTCTTCAATCCGTAACACTGGCGACGAGGGTGGGATGACCCCCCACTGAGCTACGGCCACGAGAGAGGAATTGACCCGCTGTCGGCGTTTCGGAAGACAGCTATGTGAGGCAAACATTTTTTTTCTTTTTTTCCTCCGTTTGTGCCTGCAACCTCCTCTAATGAGTAACCTGGCTATCTTTATGCCTTTTGTGCCTGGTGCAGAAACTTGGGACACTTACATTGAGTGTTTCGAGTGTTTCTTGCAGGCAAATGACTATACTGACTTTTCCAATGACCAGAAACGGGCTCATTTCCTCAACGTGTGTGGGCCTCTTTTGCAATGGCCCGGGCGCTTGTAGCGCCCCAACAGTTGTCCACCGTCCCTTGGTCTACTTTGTTGGCTAAATTGAAGGGCCACTACACACCCGCGCCTTCTCGGATTTTTCGCCGCTTTCTTTTTCGACAACGGGTGCAAAAGGAAGGGGAGTCCATTAATGACTATCTTGCTGCCCTTCAGACTGAGGCGATAAACTGTGAATTTGAAAACCTTGACCACTCCCTCCTCGAGCAACTAGTTTCCGGCATGCGCGATTTGCAGTTGCAGCGCCACCTCTTGGCCAAATCTGTCATCAATTTGCAGGCTGCTGTTGACGAAGCGGCCGTGTTTGAGATGTCTGACCGGTCCGCGGCGGAAATTCGTAACTTCCCGCACGTCTTGCCAGCTTCTCGCTGTGCAGCCATACAGCTAGGGGAGTCTTACGAATGCCCCGATACCATCTCTGACAGTGAAGAGGAGGTGGGCCGCCTTAAGGCGTCAGTCATCAATCGACACCCACAATCTAAAAGACAGGCCCCAGCATTCTGCTTGGGTTGCGGAGATCTACATCCCTGTGCTTCTTGCCATTTTCGAAATGCCGTTTGCTGCCACTGCAGAAAGAAAGGTCACCTGGCAAAGGTTTGCCATTCGAGACCCCCCGCGGATGCGACGGGAGCACCACTTTCCATCAAATCAGCCCGGAAAGGTTTCAACGGTCCTCAGGATTTTTGTTTTGCCATTTCCCGCTGTGACCTTCCCTCATCTGTCAGCCATGCCGCTTCGGGTCACAAGAAGATCTTCTTGACCGACTTCCGCTGTTGCCGCGAGCCATCGCTGACCGTCTTTTGAAGACCGCCAGCCCGATCGCCCGTAAAAGAGCCGTTTCGGCAATAGAAACGGCTCGAAAAACTCCAAGACACGAGGGTCTTGTGAGGAGAGCCGGTGGCTGCAGGTAGAGTCCCCTGTGAGACCCCCAGAAAGTTTTTTTTTGCTTCTGGGGAGTTAACAGGGTGGGACTCCCTATCCAAGCTGCTGAAGCTCCGGACAACTGGGAAACTCTGTTCAAAGCAGAGCAAGTCAGCACGGCAGCATTACCAACATCAACAAATAATAAAGAAGAACTGAAACTTCTTATCAAACAGCAAGTATTGAAAGTTTTGTGAACTATTTTAAAGAGTTTTCAAAGTGAAAGTAATCTGGGACTGAGAACAGGAAAAAAATGGCGCTTGCTTTCAGTGGAGAACAGCTGAAAGCGAAAGTAATTTGATCAGTGTATTTGGCTACATTTTAAAGTAACAAATCCGGCTGGAAGAGGCAGAAAAGCAACCAAAAAATAAAATAAAATAAAAATAAAAATACTAACTGATTTTTATAGACCTGATTGAATCTGGAGAATTTTTTGGGAAAAGTTGCTAGAATTTGTGGAAAAGGAAGATCTTTAAGAGGCAAAATGGCAACAAAGCAACCGGGGGGGCTCCCCCACACACAAACAGAAGCAGCCTCAAACAGCGCAGCTGCAAACCCAGACAAAGGAAGAAAGTCAATATGACCTTATTATTAAAGAAATTCAAAGATCAGAGAAGGAGGTTAAAGGAATGGTTCAAGAGAAATATGATGCAGTTAAACAAGATATTCAAACAGTGGTTAAAGGCCTGTCTGAGGTAGTGTTGCAGATTGATAAAAAAGTGGATAACCTTGCTTCAGAGGTAGAGACTAAATTTAGAGCATCTGACACAAGAATTGATGAAATACAAGAAATTACACAAAAAATGGAAAATGAGATTACTATGATGCAATTTCGATCAATGGAGTTTGCTATTAGACTTAGAGGTCTAAAAGAGAACAGCAGAGAAGATCTTAAAAAAATTTGTGCTGATGCTTTGGCAGTTCTGTTGAAGGTAGAACCTGATCTGGTTCTGTGTAAGATTGATAAGGCATATAGAGTCAATTCTCATGTGGCAGTACAAAGGCAATTGCCTAGAGATGTAGTGATATATTTTACAGACAGAAGAATAAGAAATGATATTTTGCAAAACTCATTTGTTACAGCTGTTCAGGTTGAAGGAAGTAGATCGGAATTTTCAAAGAATTACCACCCAAAATGTTAAGAGACAGAAAGGATTTTGGATTTTTGGTGGCAGAATTGAAAAAACAGAATATACAATTTAGATGGGATGCTCCAACAGGTGTAATTTTGAGGATCAGAGGAGTGAGATACCGCCTTAATACTATTGCAAAAGCAGAAGAATTTTATTATAATGTTTTGAAAGCGGGCTCTCCTCCTCCACGTACATCTTCACCAATAGATAAGGATGCTCAATTACAAGCTGAGTTTGATAAAGAAACTGAAGAACAAATAAAACAGTCCCAAAAGGAGGCAAGGGAGGCAATGGGAGCTGTAGGTGGTGTTGTGACGGATCCTTTTGCACCACTGGAAGCTTCTCCTTTGGAAGAAATATCCAAAACTTTTACAGAAGAAGTGTTGGCTCTTGAATCGACAACATCTAAAATGGAAGAGCAACGTGTGACCAGAGCAATGTCTAAGCAAATGAAGGAAAAGCAACAAGAATTTTACAAGCCACAACGTGAAAAGAGAGATAAAGGCAAGCAGCAAGCTGAAGTCATGGGAGGAGCTAAACCGAAGATTACTTCTGTACAAAAGAATCTTCAACAATTGCTCTCAAAACTTCAGACTGGATCAAATGGTACTTAAACTTTTGTCTTGGAATGTTAATGGATTGAACTCTCCACAAAAAAGAAGGAAGATATTTCATTATTTGAAACAAGTTCATAATGATGTTATTTGTTTACAGGAAACCCATATAAAATTGCAAGATCAGAAATATTTGATAAATTCAAGATTGGGAATGCAATTTGTTGCTTCAAATTTGGAAAAGAAGAATGGAGTGGTGATGTATATAAATAAAAGATTTGCAGCTAAAATTATAGAAACAGATGAAGGTGGAAGATATATTGCAATTGAAATTATTACAGATAACGGACCAATTTTGTTGGTCGGAATATATGCTCCAAATCAGCAACAGGAAAATTTTTATAAAATGCTTCATCTAAAAATCTTGGAATGGGACTACTCAACTATTATAATAATGGGAGATTGGAATGGAGTAATTCAACCGAAAATTGATAAAAAATCTACGGCCAAATTTGGGATTAAATTACCACAAGCCTTTTATGAACTGAAAGAGGATTTGGAACTGAAAGATATTTGGAGAGTTCGCAACCCAAATGAACTGGATTTTACTTTTTACTCGGACAGGCATAAATCCTTTTCCAGGATAGATTTTTTTTTGTTAACTACGAACTTACTTCCTAAAATAAAGAAGATAAAGATATTTCCTAGGACTTTGACTGACCACAGTCCGGTCTGGATGGAAATTGAGATGGGCAAAAGACAAAGAAGATCTTGGAGATTAAATGAGAATTTATTCAGATATGAAAAAAATATAACTGAACTTAAAAAACATTTAAAGGAGTTTTTCAAATTGAATTTGAATAAAGGTATCCCCATTGAAATAGTTTGGGATGCAAGTAAAGCATATATGCGGGGAGTACTAATTCAAATGAATTCTAAACACAGACATAATCAGCAGAAAAAGAGATTACAGTTGGAAAGTGAGATAAAAAAGAAAGAACAACAACTGATACAAAAACCAACAGATGGAAAATTGCAAACGGCTATAAAACTTCTGAAGGATCAATTTCAAATGCTTATAGCAAACCAGACGGCAACTAACTTACAATTTGCAAAGCATAATACATTTGCTAATGCTAACAAACCGGGCATATGGTTGGCTTATACTTTGAGGAAACAAGTAACAACACGAACTATTGATAGTACTGAGTATGCTGGTAAAGAAATTTACCAACAAGAATTAATTAAAAAGGCCTTTTTGGACTATTATACTAAGTTATATGCTAAAGATGATATACAGAACATTTTTATAGATAATTATCTAGAAGAAAAGAGAGTTTCTAAAGTTTCAACAGCTCAAAAGGAAAATCTGGAACAACTGATAACAGTGGAGGAGATTAGTTTTGCTATAAAACAACTAAAAACAGCTAAAGCTCCAGGCACCGATGGCCTAACTGCAGTTTACTATAAAACCTTACAAGAGGAAATGATTCAGCATCTCAAAGACTTATTTTGTAATATACAATTAGGAGGTAAGATACCTCCCTCGTGGAAATCAGCCTTTGTTTCATTGATACCGAAAGAAGAATCAGGTCCTAAGAAACCAGAAAATTATAGACCAATATCTCTATTAAATACAGACTATAAAATTTTTGCAAAAGTGTTGGCCAACAGATTGATGCCAGTTATTCAAAAGGTAATTCATCATGATCAAGCAGGATTTATTCAAGGCAGATATATGAAGGAGAATGTTAGGCAAGTTATAGATTTATTGGACTATCTAGATAAGAATAAACAGATCTCTGCAGTGCTGGTTTTTTTGGATGCGGAAAAAGCCTTTGATCGAGTGAATTGGAACTTTATAATCAAGACTTTGGAAAAAATGGATTTTGGGGAGCGGTTTATACAAGTGATTGCTGCAATTTATCAAGAGCAGTATGCACAACTCATTATTAATGGATGTTTAACATCGAATTTTAATATACAAAAAGGTACCAGACAAGGTTGTCCATTATCCCCACTACTATTTATTCTAACTCTAGAAGTCTTACTCAACGTAATACGGGACTCGAACTCTTTGAATGGAATAGCCATAAAGCAAGAGGATTATAGAACTAAGGCATTTGCAGATGATCTGGTGGTTACCCTATCACAACCTATGAAATCAATAATCCAGATGAAAGATATTATAGAAGATTATGGCATGGTATCTGGTTTTAGATTGAACCAGAAAAAAACTAAAATGATTGTTAAAAATTTGACAGAGAGTAAAAAAAAAGGAACTGGAAAGAAAGGCAGGTTTTGAAATTGTTTCAAAGGTCAAATATTTAGGACTACAAATCACAGACTCAAATATAAAACTGTTTCAAAATAATTATGAGGTTCTGTGGCAAAAGATACAAAAAGATATGCAAAACTGGAAGAAATTGCAGTTATCATTGCTGGGAAGAATATCAGCAGTAAAAATGAATGTTTTACCTAGATTTATTTTCTTATTTCAAATGATACCGGTGCTCAAATCAGATAAACCATTGCTAGAATGGCAAAAAGGACTGAATAAATTTATTTGGAATGATAAAAAACCAAGAGTCAAACTGAAAATAATGCAAGATACTTGTGAGAGAGGTGGTCTTAAACTTCCAAACCTTCGATTATACTATGAAGCAACTGCATTGATACAATTAAGTGATTGGTTTGGGAAAACTAAGACTGAATTGTTGAACATAGAAAGTCATGACCTTGTTTGGGGATGGCATGCATATCTATTTTATGATAATAAAGTGGACAAAGTGTTTAATAGCCATCTACTTAGAAATGCCCTGTTGAGAGTCTGGAGGAAGCACCGAATTAATTGGGATTATAAGATTCCGTTCTGGCTGGATCTTGCTGATACCATGTGGAATACAAATATTAAGTCACTCGGGGGTTTCTTATACAAAGAGTTACTTTATTTTGAAGAGGGCAGGTGGCGACTGAAGACTTTGGATATGCTGTTGGAAGAAGGGAAATCGTTGACTTGGTTGCAGTACAATCAATTACAGATGAGATGGAAAGAAGATCAACAAACTGGTTTAATGGAATATGAAGTAGAATTGGTTGAACAGATAAAGCAGACAGGTCCAATGCATATTAAGAGAGTTTATAATGTTCTGTTAGAAAGGGATTCAGAAAATGAGTTAAAGATTGTATGATTAAATTGGCACAAAATTTCTCTCAACCAGTTATGATGGAAACATGGGAAAAAATATGGGTTCAGAATGTTAAATTTACACAGTCACAAAATCTACGAGAAAATTTTTATAAAATGTTTTATAGATGGCATTTAGACCCCAAGAAATTGTCTTGTATGTACCCTAATGTGCAGCCAAAATGTTGGCGATGTGATTGTTTAGATGCTACATATTATCATATATGGTGGACTTGCAAAAAGGTGAGGGCTTTTTGGATAAAAATCTGGTGGGTTATGCAAAATGTTTTAAAGAAAAAAATACAATTTTCTCCGCAATTTTTTTTATTGGGTATAGCTAAAGACTTCACATTGGGTGAAACAAAACTGATTTTGTATATGGTGACAGCAGCTAGGTTGTTGATTGCCCAATATTGGAAGAGTGATGTCTTACTGACGGTGGACCAATGGACTCAGAAGATGGCTGGATTTGCAGAAATGGCGAAGATTTCAGCTTTTTTAAAAGATCAGACCCATGAGAAGTATATACAGGATTGGAATAAATGGATTGAGTATGTACAGAATAAGTATCAGATTAGAAAATATCATGTAGCTTTCAGCTGAGGGGGATTGATGATTACATTAGCAAATAGTGAAAAGATATGGAAGGATGATTAACATATATATTGTTTGGAATTATTAGTATTGCATATAATGGAAGTCAAGGGGGTTGGGAGGGAAAAGGGCAGGAGGGAGGGTTAGGGTGGGATTGGGAGGGAATTATATCTTTTGCATATGTACATGTATTTTATAATGTTGGGGAAGGGGGGGGAAACGGGGGGGGGGAAATTTGTATGTGAAAAACTTTTTCAATAAAAAAAAAAGATCTTCTTGACCGTCCGCATCGAAGGGAAATCGTGCAGGATGGAAGTGGATACTGGTTCATCTAAGTCCATCATCGCCTGGCAGACCCTTAAAGAATTGGTGCCGTTTTTTGCCCGTGATCACCTGCAACCCTGTTCTACTCGTCTTCACGACTACCAGGGAAAGGGCATCCTCATTCTGGGTTGTAGCTAGTTCATGGTGGAGTGGGGGGAGTTTGCGGGGCCCCTCCCAGTTTTGGTAGTCAAGGGCAGTCTCCCTAGCCTTTTGGGTTTAGACTGGTTTGGGGCGTTGGGGCTTTCCATCGCCGGCATTCATACCACGTCTACTGATGACTTTGAAACTCTGACGGCTGAATTCGCTGAGGTTTTTGACGGCACCCTGGGTAAATATAAGGGTACTCCCATATCTCTAAACTTAGATCCCCAGGTGCCACCTATACGTCTTAAGCCCTGATGGGTACCTTTTGCCCTTCGCCCCAAGGTGGACGCTGAGATAGACAAGTTGCTGGCCCAGGGTGTACTTGAGCCTACGGATTATTCTCGATGGGAGACCCCTATCATTATCCCCACTAAACCGGATGGTTCCATCCGTATCTGTGGGGACTTTAAGTGTACCCTTAATTGGGCATTGCAGGCCCACCCATACCCGGTTCCAGTAGTCCAGCATCTCTTACACTCCTTGGGTTGAGGTTCTATCTTTGCCAAATTGGACATGTCCCAGGTGTACCAACAACTTCCTGTTGACGACGCCACGGCCACCACTCAAACTATTGTTACACACCGGGGTGCTTTTAAGTGCCGCCGGTTGCAATTTGGGGTCTGCGTAGCTCCTGGCATTTTTCAGAGCCTTATGGAGTGGTTGCTCCAGGGAATCCCCGGCGTCATTCCATACTTCGACGATGTTTTGATTTCGGCCACCACCAAACATGACCTCGTCGAACGTATTCGCCAAGTGCTACACAGATTCCAACAAAAGGGCCTGAAACTCAAAAAAATCTAAGTGTAAGTTCAGCGTCCCCCAGGTCGAATTTCTAGGGTTTCTTGTAGATGAGTCTGCTATCCACCCTACACCTTCTAAGGTTGAGGCCATAAAGAAGGCCCCAACTTCATCATGCAGGGCCGAGCTCCAGGCTTTTTTGGGCCTGCTTAATTTTTATAGCATATTTCTGCCAAATACGGCATCCGTGGCAGAACCGCTCCATCAGCTATTGGGTAGGACGGCCCCCTGAAATTGGGGGCAAGCCCAAGCTACTACTTTTAGGGTTGTTAAGGACCTACTTACTTCTGATGCCGTGCTGGTCCAGTATAGTGACCATATCCCTCTTACATTGGTCTGTGATGCCTCCCCATATGGTATTGGCGCTGTTTTAAATCATGTTTTGCCCAATGGGTCCGAAGCTCCAGTTGCCTATTATTCCAGAACTCTATTGACGACTGAGAGAAATTATAGTCAATTGGATAAAGAAGTGCTGGCACTTGTGGCCGCCGTAAAGTGGTTTCACGATTATATCTATGGCTGTTTTTTTCAATTGGTTACGGACCACAAGCCACTTCTGGGCTTGTTGGCTGGAGATAAGCCCACTCCTCAAATTATTTCCCCGCATTTGACTCGGTGGTCCGTTCTTTTGGCCGCCTATAATTACCAGCTAATCTATTGTCCCGGGATCTCCCTGGGAAATGCGGATGGCCTTAGCTGCTGTCCCCTTCCTTTGGCCGTAGAGGATCCCGTCCCGGACCATTTGGTACTTCTTATAGACGATGTCCCCTCGCTTGTGACGGCTGCGGATGTGGCTAAGCACTCCGCTAAGGACCCTACCCTCGTACAGGTCATGGATTGGGTGCATAGGGGATGGCCGCGCGGGCCGTTGCCCGCGGAGGTTAAACCATATTCTACCCGCCAATATGAGTTTTCTATTTCCCGGGGTTGCCTTTTGTGGGGCTGCCAGGTGGTGATTCCCCCTGTATTGCTGCCAACCATCCTGAAACGGCTGCACGATAGCCATCCTGCCATCGATAGAATGAAGGCCTTAGGCCGTAGTTATGTCTGGTGGCCTAAGCTTGATCAGGCCATCATTGAGTGGGTAGCAAGGTGCCAAGCTTGTCAGTTATTTCGGTCAGGGCCCCCAGCCACCATACCTAGGGAATGGGAGACACCCAGGAACCCGTGGTCTAGGCTGCATATAGATCTAGCAGGGCCTGTTCAGGGCCAGACCTTACTGATCGTGGTTGATGCTTATTCTAAATGGGTGGAGGTAATTCGTATGGCATCAACCACGTTGGACGCTGTGAGTAAGGCTCTCCGTAACATATTTGCCACACATGGACTCCCCGATGTAATTGTCTCGGACAACGGACCTCAATTTGTTTCGGCATCATTTCAAATGTTCCTGACGGGGTTGGGCATTTGTCATGCCCTGGTGGCACCCTATCATCCATCCAGTAACGGCCGGGCGGAGAGGGCCGTCCGCTCGGCCAAGGACACCTTGGCCCATTTTGGCCCCGGTGATTGGCAAGAGAAGGTGGCGTGGTATCTTTTGGTGCAGCACTCGATCCCATGTCCGGTATCCAACCGTAGCCCTGCTGAACTTCTTATGGGCCAGCGCCTAAGGACCGTGCTAGACAGGTTACATCCGAACTATACACCTGATGCGCCAGTAGATTCCTCTAGCCGACCTTGGGTATTCGGGGTTGGTGATGGCGTTTACGCCAGGAACTACGGGGGTGATCCTTTGTGGCTCCCTGGACGTATCATCTTAATCACCAGACCCCGTTCTTACAGGGTCGAGTTTGAAGATGGCCGAACCTGGTGGCGCCACATAGACCAGTTAAGGAGTCGCATCACGGCCCAGACCCAGGGTAACAAGGAGCCAGACATGTTCCATGCACTTCCACCGGCAGATCCAGAGGATGATACTCCAGAGGCTCCGCCATTACCGTTTCCATGTTCACCTGTTGTGACCACAGCCCCTTCACTGCCGGAGGCACCCGTAGATGTTCCCGCACGATCATCACACACCCCACTGTCTTTGGGCCAGAAATCTCCATTTATGACACCTCAGGAAGTACCGGAGACGGCGCTACCCCCTGATCGCCCGGACGGCAATTTGCGCCGGTCTGGGCGCATATGCAGGCGCCTGGGTTACCTGGATGATTATGATTGTGCCATCTAAAGGGGGAGGAGTGTTACAATCTGACAAGCGGCCGCCCAGCAACCTGGAAGTGTCCCGGTTGGCTGAGTTTGATAGCTCGGCCAGCGGGAAGGTGTGAAGTGTTTATTGGCTGAGCGAGCCGACAGCTGCAATATAAATAGCGGCTGCGTGCAACCCAGGCCAGGTTACATTTTAACTCTTGGTTGTTGTTAATAAACCGTGTTGCTTTTACCTCGGCTTTCTCCAGCTTGTTCTTCAATCCGTAATAGAAAGAGTGGACATCACTGGAGAAGGAGGCAAAGCAATCAGAGGAGGACATAAGAGAGAGGTGGGAGAATAAATATAGAACTGGGAAGGAGGAGAAGGGGAAGAAGGGCTTACTGGCCGGCACTGCCACCATCCCATTTCATGATGCATGCATGGTGGGGCTGCATGAGAAGCAATATGGGACAGAGAGTGAGAAAGAGAGAGAGAGAGAGAAGGAGAGGAAGAGGCAGAAGCTGGCAGGTGAGTAGGCAAGCCAGTGACCAGATGAGGCACCAGACACACCAGAAGACAACAGAGTGAGTTAATCCAGGTGAGTAAGTGAGTGAGCCATTGATCAAAGGGGCACAGCAAACAGAATAAAAGTGAGTTGATTCAGATGCATGGGCGAGCCAGTGACCAGAAGGACATCACATACACCAAAAGGCAGCAGAGGCAAGATGATCCAGGTGGGTTGCCAAGCGAGTAACCAGAGGTGCCAGACACATCAGAAGACAAAAGTCACTCTTTTGTCCAGGGAAGTGGTCCAAGGAAGTGGTGAGCCATTGACCAGAGGTCCTGACATCCACACCAGAAGAGAGCAAGGCTAAGATCCAGGTGAGTGGGAGAGCCAGTGCTAGAGTGTGCACCAGACTCATCAGAAGACAAAGGAGGTGAGCTAATCCAGGTGAGTGAGTGAGTGAGTCAGTAATCAGAGAGGCCATCAGACACAGCAGAAGATAGTAGAGGTGAGTTGATCCAGGCAAGTGGATAAGTCAGTAACCAGAGGGCTGCCAAACATGCCAGAAGACACTCACTGCTGAGTGAGCTGATCCAGGTGAGTGGGTGAGCCAGTGACCAAAGGGGGTGTGCCAGACATAACAAAGAGAGCAGAGATGAACTGATCCAGGTGAGTGGGCATTGTCAGTGACCAGAGGAGGTGCCACACAAACCAGGAGACAGTGGAGTGAGCTTATCTAGGTAAGTTGATGAGCCAATGACCAGAGGGAGCACCACACATATCACAAGGCAGCAGTGCCAAGATGATCCAATTGGGTGGGCAAGCGAATAACAAGAGGTGGTGATGTCAGACACACCAAAAGACAGTGGCAGTGAGCAGATCCAGGTGAGTGGACGAGGTGCCATCAGACACAGCAGAAGAAAGAGAGTGAGCTGATCTGGGTGAGTGAGCAAACTAGTGACCAGAGGAGGTGTCAGACATAACAAAGAGAGCAGAGGTGAGCTGATCCAGTTGAGTGAGCAAATCAGTAACCAGAGGGACTGCCCAACAAACCAGAATACAGGAAAATGAGCTGATCCAGGTGAGTGCATGAGCCAATGAACAGAGGGGCACCCAACACACCAGAATACAGGAAAGTAAGTTGATCCAGGTGAGTGGGTGAGCCAATGAACAGAGGGAGCAACACGGGTGGCAGACATAAGCTGATCTAGGTGTGTGGGCAAACCAGTGACTGGAGATGGTGCCAGACACATCAGAGGACAGTGAGGTGAGCTCATCCAGGTGAATTGACGACCCTATGACCATGGGGGCTTCCATACACATCAGAAGATAGCAGAAGTGAGCTGATCCAAGTGAGTGGGTGAGCTATAGTGTGTACCAGCCACATCAGAAGACAGCAGGACTAAGCTGTGTTTGGGGCACCAAACACAGAAGAAGACAGCAAAATAAGATTAGTAAGCAAGTCAGTAACCAGAGGGGCATCAGACACATCAGAAGCAGGGGTGGGTTCTAAATTTTTTTACTACCAGTTCTGTGGGCATGGCTTATTTTGTGGGCGTGGCTTGATGGTCATGTGACATTCTTTAGGATTTAGCAGAGGTACTGGTCTACCAGGCTTTTAACTGCTTGCAGAGCTGTACTGGTCTACTCATTTGTTTTTGCAGGCATCGGTCTACTCATTAGTTTTTGGAGGCACCGGTCTACCCATTTGTTTTTGGAGGCACCGGTCTACTCATTTGTTTTTGGAGGCACCGGTCTACCACCACACTGCCTTTTAACACCGATCAGCTGTAGGGTGGCCTTTTGAAGCCCCGCGGCAAGAGTTTAAACAGTTTTTTTCCTTCTAGCCGATCAGCTGGGACTTAGGAGGCAGCAATAGATTGGGGGTGGGGTCAAATAAAAGGTAAGAATAACGGGGGTGGGGGGCAGGGGGGGAGAACCGGTTTGGTGACATCATATCATCACCGCTACCGGCTCGGCAGAACTGGGTGGAACCAGGAGGAACCCACCACTGATCAGAAGACAGCGGAGGTGAGCTGATCTAGGTGAGTGGGCAAGCAAGTGATTAGAGGGGCACCCAACACACTATCAGATAACAGAGTGAGCTGATCCAGGTGAGTGGGCGAGCAAGTAGTTAAAGTGTGCACCAGACACACCAGAAGTTAGTGGATGTAAGCTGATCCAGGTGAGTGGGTGAGGCAGTGACCAGAGTTGGTGCCACCCATGCCAGAAGGTCGCAGAGGCAAGCTGATCCATGTCAGTGGGCCAACCAGTGACCAGAGATGTTGCCAGACCCATCAGAAAACAGCGGAGATGAGTGGGTGAATCAATAAATTCACCAGAAGACAACAGAGTGAGCTGATCCAGTTGAGTGGGCAAGCAGTGACCAGAGAGGGTGCCAGACACAGCAGAGTACAGCAGAGGTGAATTGATCCAGGTGAGTGGGCAAGCCAATGACCGGAGGGGGTGTTAGACACACTAGAAGACAGCTGAGGTAAGCTCATCCAGGCAACTGTGGAGTCAGTAACCAGAGGGGCTCCAAACAAAGCAGAAGACAGCAGTGTGAGCTAATACAGGTGAGTGGGCAAGCCAGTGACCAGAGGGGCTGCCAGCTACACCAGAAGAGAGTGGAGGTGAGCTTCTCCAGGCAAGTGAATGAGACCATGACCAAAGGGGCCACCATACATACCAGAAGACAGGAGAGATGAGCTGATCCAGTTGAGTGGGTGAGCCAGTGACCAGAAAGGGTGCCAGATACACCAGAAGAACATAGACACAAGCTGTTCTACCAGAACCAGGGAAGCAAACTGAACTAGGTGAATGGAGGTCACCAGACAAGTGTTCAGAATAGGCTGATGGCCAGGGAAAGGACAGAGTGAGAGACCCTAAGAGGCCTGGCCAATGACTAAGAAATCAAATTGCCTGGAGAAAAAGGAGAGATGGATCTTGACTCCTGCAGTCCTTTCAGGGATGGTGCTACAAATGAGAGCTCATCCAGGATTTACCTCTAGCCCTTTTTCACAGGAGGGGTGATCCCATTCAGGGACATGAGTCATATAGGCAAAATGGACTCCACCACCATTATTTAAGTCACGTGAGAAGCAAAATAGTGAGGTAGAGAGAAGTTTAGTAATTGATATTCCTAGGGATGCCTGGATAGAGGAGCAAATTCTCAGACATGGAGTGGAGTGCCCTTGCTCCAAATCAGAAGGTATTTGTGGTAGACATGAAGGTGGACCGGGGCTCTTCTCATTCTTCTCACTACTGGAGTGGAAGAGGAAAGTGGATGAGCCAGTAACAAGAGTCCCAGACATACCAGAAGTGTATGCTAAGGTGAGTTGATCCAGGTGTGTGGGCATGCAAGTGACAATACAGGGTGCCAGACACAACAGAAGACATCTTAGGTGAGCTGATTCAGGTGAGTGGGTGAGGCAGCAATGAGAAGGGGGTGCCAGACACACCAGAAGGCTGCAAAGGCGAGCTGATCCAGGCAAATGAGTTACTATAGGTAAATCTGATATCATTTCTGGTTCCTGTGTTGTATGATTTAATCCTCCCCTTCCTCACTTCTCTTCCTCAAGTGAAAATCAAATAGAAAATGGTTGGGTTTTTTCTTGCTTTCCATGGGTTCTAAACCATCACTTTCCACTTGAGGACTTTTTTACACATGAACAAATCAAAACTACATGTGTTTAGACCAGATCGGTCATTAAACTGTTTGGTTGAATGGCAGCCCAAAGCAGTCTGAATGTGAGCTTCTGGACCCAGAGGCTTTCCCCTCCTCAACATGATTATCATTTCCCAAGAAAAATCAATGAAAAAGAGCTCATATGAACTTCTTTGACTTCATGATATCTTTGTTTTGCTGCTTCACTTCAGAGTTCAGGTCTGATTCATTTTCTATTACAGTTGGAAAAGGTGGTTTTCAGTCCCATTCCGATCAATAGTGCTCCATGTGCATATACATTTTTATGAGTTCCTTGGCAATCTATTCTTATTTACCGGTATTTGGACTATTGGCTCTGTAATCAAATCTTCACAGTTTATTTTTTTCTCTTCATGAGGACTCGAAGGTTTTCCAATTTGTCTTATGACATATGGTAGAATCTAGTCAGGGGTGGGTTCTACTTACCTTTACTACCGGTTCGCAATGGGGCCATGCGCACACTCTTCTGTGCAAGTGCAGAAGCATTTTGATGACGTCGGGGTAGGTGGGCGGAGCCTCCTGCTGGTTTTACTACCGGTTTTATAGAACTGGAGCGAACCGGGGGCAACCCACTACTGAATCTAGTGCCTTTTTGAACAGTTAGGTTATTAAATTCTAAGGTTCCAGGTGCAAGAGAGTCAACAATTGTCTGGGCAGAGATGTAAATTATGTCAAAATCCAAGAACACTTGGCTTCAGGACAATGCAATTTAGGGTAAAGTGTTTGATGCAATATGAGAAAAGCAGGAAGAACCTGTAAATTTAAATTTAAATTTTCTGTGGGGGCACCTGCCCTCTGGAATCAGCTGCCCCCAGAGATAAGAAGAATCCAAGACCTCGATGCCTTCCGCTGTGCCCTTAAGACCTTTCTTTTTCAGCAAGCCGGGCTGGCTTAACACATTTTTTAAATGTTTTTAATAGGTTTGTTATTGTTTTTTAACTATGGGGCAAATGCACATATCTCTTTTTAACTGTATTTTAATGTTTGTATTTATGTTTTTACTTTGGCTGTGCACCGCCCTGAGTCCTTCGGGAGAAGGGCGGTATATAAATCTGATAATAAATAAATAAATAAAATAAATTGCCATGGATGTAAGAGGGGAACTGAACTTAACACTGACACAAGGCAACCAACTGTTCAATACTGTTCAATACAAAATTCTAGTTTTTCAGTAAATAATATATTTACTGCATCTTTTTGTATATTTGAGAGACTTCTGCTAACTGAATTTTAGAGGCTATGTGAAGTTGGGAAACTGAGATTTATTGCTACATCCTCACCTCTGGAGTCTGAGAAGGAAGGTTATTTATTTATGGATTAGAACTTCCAACTATTTTCATACTGATGACATAGGTTAAGACTCCTAGATGTTTAGTTTAGCAAAATCTGGAAAACTATCTTATATTCCCCATCTAACAATCTCTCTTCTATTTTGTATTAAGTCCCATTTAAATTAATGGTTCCTTTTCCAGACAAAAATACCCAGAATTTAGGTATTTTTTATCTGAACTGTATTTTTTTAAAAAAGAAAATATTTGATACAGATAATTTACAGTGCTTTAAGGCCGTGCATTTATTCAAGAGGATTATGAGATTTTTAAAAGTTGAGCTTTTCTGATGGCTTATAAAACACAAACACATATGTGTCTGTGCACGTGCATGCACACACGCACACACACACACGGAAATATTTTGCCTGTTCTGATATGGACCATCAGCTTCTTCTAAACCCAACCTGTTTCAAGCTGGTTCAGTCTATGATCTAATACTTTAAGCATGAAACAAAATAAACAAGAGTGATAGGAAACACGCCCAGGCAAACTATTTCAGGCTGGAAGGCATAAGCATAAGAAATGACTAACAAAGAATTCAGTTTGAAGGCTTGGGGGAATTAAATTAGAAAAGCAATGAAAACATTTCCATATATCAAACAATTTGTTAAGAAATAAACCATCCATATGAAGCACACATGCACTCACATATTGTAGATGAAAAAGTTTACTGATTCAAAACTAACAAATGGGAGGAATGAGCAAGAGTTTAGCACTTATGGTTTATTCTCAGAGGGCCTGAATACTCAGGGGCTCCCTTTCTCATTCTTTTAAATGCAGCCAATTAGTGTCCATCCTTAGTCATGTGATCTCCAAATAAAATGCTTGCAACATTTAATAATAAAATTGAATATTATTTGTACTGGGCCAGGCTACCTTATTTCCTGTCTCTGGGTCAAGAAGTTTCTGAGCTCTAGATCTCTATATAGTAGCTCAGCTTTGTTATGTTTAATGTCCCTGGACTTGGACTTTCTTAACTGCGGCCCCCGTCCCAGCCTAATAATTGTATGCTCATGGACAACAAGGACAGTGAAAGCAGAAGGCTGCTTTTCTGCAGGTTTCTGTACCTAACTGAAAGCAGGAACCACTATGAACAAACAAAACATTGAAGTGAAGAAGACAATACTAAGAATTTTCTTTCCAGAGAGGATTTTCTCTGGAGCAAACTATCATTTTTGGCTAAGGGAAGTGTGGTGGCTTGGGAATTAATGAATGCACAAGCAGGCAAGTAACAACAGCTCTTTATTATACAGTGAGACTTCAGCAAAGAACTGAGGCTGCAGCCCTCCTTATATACAGTTCTGGAGAGACTGTCAGCCAATCAGGAATTATTCCTTTGTTTGAAATTCCCACCAAAATGTAACAGAACCCAACAGCCCTCCCCTCCCAGAAGGCACTCACACTCAAATATTTACATATGTACAAACAAAATCTCGCAGGTGCCTTGGGCGTGTTCTCGTCCGGGCTGACCTGCGCAGATCAGTCTTTGGAAAGGCGTCGAGCCGGTCGGGGGGACCCTCTGTCTCTCCCGGCTCCGCCAATGGAACTTCCTGGATTTGATCCGGGGCGTGGCTATCCCCAGTTGGGAGTGTCAGCTCACTGGGGCAGCGCTGGACCCAAGGTTTCTCAGATAAGTATTCCCTCGGCAATGGGTTTGAGTTAGCTGTTTTAGAGAAGTTGTCATGGTTAGGGTCAGTGAGTTCTGAGTTGTGTTCGATCTCCTAATTACCCTTCTCCTGAGCTGGTCTATGTGGCGTTTCCAAATTTTGTCAACCCTGACATCTACAGTGTGGGACTTTGGTCCAGTTACCCCAGTAATTGTTCCTGCGACCCATAGTGGGCCGTTTGCATAGTTTTGGGCGTATACTGAGTCCCCAACTTGGAATTGTCTCAATCCCGTGATTTCACCCTTAAAACTATCGTGGGAGTAGTTTGGGTGAAGCCTGTCTAAGATGCACCTAAGTTTCCTCCCCATGAGTAGCTCTGCAGGGCTTCTCCCTGTAGCTGTGCAAGGTGAGGCGTGCTGAACCGCTAAAAATTGATCTATCCTGGCTTGCCAGTCACCATTATCTAGCCTGGACAAGGCTTCCTTGGCTGTCCTCACGAAACGTTCAGCAAGGCCATTCAAAGCTGGATGGAAAGGGGCCGAGAGGGCATGGTGAATGCCCAGCTCGGCCAGGTAGCCCTCGAACTGGGTGGCTGTAAACTGAGGGCCGTTGTCGGATACCAGAGTATCCGGAAGCCCATGTGTGGCGAATAACTTCCAAAGGGCCCTGATAACTGCTTCGGACATGGTCGAAGACATGAGAATGATCTCAAGCCATTTAGAGTATGCATCGACTACTATCAAGAATGTTTGGCCATGAAATGGGCCTGCGAAGTCGATGTGGATCCTCCCCCATGGCCCTTTTGGCTTTTCCCACTCTCGGATTGGGGCAACCGGGGGATCGGGGGGAGATTGCTGGCAGGGCGTGCATGTCCCTACCCACTGAGAGATGTCTTGATCCATATTGGGCCACCAGACGTAGCCCCTAGCTAGGCTCTTCATCCTAACTATGCCCGGGTACCCTCGTGAAGTAACTCCAGAACCCTGGTGCACAGCTTGGATGGCACGACAACTCTATCACCCCACAGTAAACATCCCCCCTGCATGAACAATTCATTACGCTTATTGACAAATGTTTGAAACTCCCCTCCGTCCACCTTGGGCGGCCACCCCTTCAAAACCCAGCCACAGACAGTACGTATAACAGAGTCTCTTGCGGAGGCCCTGGCTACCTCTCTAGAGTAAATGGGACTCAGAGTCAGAGCGTTCAGCAAAAGGACAGGGACCTCCAGTGTTGGGTCGTTCAACAGTTCGGGAAGGGGGCAATGGCTGAGGGCGTCTGCATGGCCCAGGGCTTGCCCGGGGCGGTGAACCAGTTTGTAGGAATATACAGACAGAAAAATAGTCCATCTAGTCATACGCGGAGAGAGAGCAGCGGGGGTGGGCTTGTCTCCGGCCAATAGTCCTAGCAGCGGCCAATGGTCAGTAACCAACTCGAATGTCCTGCCATAGAGATATTCGTGGAATTTCTTCACTCCCGCAATTGCGGCCAATGCCTCTCTGTCTAGCTGGCTATAATTCCGTTCAGCGCTAGAAAGAGTGCGGGAGTAGTATGCTATGGGCGCCTCTAGGCCATTTGGCAGTCTATGGCCCAAAACGGCGCCAACTCCAAACGGAGAAGCGTCACAAACTAAGACGAGTGGCAATTTAGCGTTATACTGTATGAGGAAGCTGTCTTCCGCTAGCAGTCTCTTTACAGCTTCGAACGCGGCAGACTCTGGTTTTCCCCAAACCCACGGTGCGTTCTTTCCCAAAAGTTTGTGAAGTGGGTCGGCCACGGTGGCCTTGTCCTTTAAGAACATCAAATAGAAATTTAGCAGTCCAAGGAAGGCTTGGAGTTCTGCTTTGGATTTTGGGGTGGGCGCATTCCTGATAGCCCTAACCTTACTTTCCGTGGGGTGGATGCCTGCGCCATCGATCTTGTAGCCCAGGAACTCAACGGAGGGGACAGCGAACATACATTTGCTTTTCTTTAATTTGAGTCCCGCTTCCCTGAATCGGGACAGAACGCTCCTCACTCTGTCTCCCAGTTGTTGTTCGGTCTGGGCGCTAATCAAGATGTCGTCGAAGTAGGGCACCACTCCTGGAAGGCCCTGCAACAGGCGCTCCATAGTGCTCTGGAAGAGCCCCGGAGCGACACTAACTCCGAACTGGAGCCGGGTGCATTTGAATGCCCCCCTATGTGTCACAATTGTCTGTGCCTCAGCTGTGGCATTGTCAACTGGTAATTGTTGATAGGCTTGCGCCAAGTCTAATTTTGCAAAAATTTTGCCTGGCCCCAGGGAGTGTAGTAGATGGTGCACAATTGGCACTGGATAGGTGCTCGGCTGCAAAGCCTAATTGATTGTGCACTTGTAGTCGGCGCAAATTCTGACCAACCCGTCCAATTTTCCTGGGGTAATTATGGGGGTCTCCCATTTAGCATGGTCAACGGGGACCAACACTCCCTGCTTAATCAATTTGTCCAGTTCAATGTCTATCTTTGGCCGTAATGCAAAGGGAACTCTTCGAGCCTTTAACCTGACTTGGGGCACGTTGGGGTCTCTATTTAAAGAAGTAGGGGTCCCCACATACTTGCCCAAGGAATCTGAAAAGACGTCCTGGAACTCGGTCAGGAGGCTGTCCTTTAGAGGTGACTTGAACATGCTGTGGATGCCGGTGAAGCCCATGCCAAGGGCTTGGAACCACCCCATGCCCAAAAGGCTCGGCAGCTGTCTGGTCACAACGGTCAGTGGCAAGGTTCTTTCATAGTCACCGTAGGTTACTCGGAACATGCCAACACCTTTGACAGGAACTCAGTTGCCCTGGTAGTCGAGAATCCGCAGCCTTTGCCTTGCGAGCTAGTCTTTTTGAAACGATGGTAGAATTGACTTCAGGGTCGCCCACGACATTATGGAAAGAGCCGATTCGGTGTCAATTTCCATTTCACAGAGTCTGCCGTCGATCTCAACGATCATGGAGACCTTCTCCTCGACCACCGTGCTGGCCTGGTCAACGTGTGTGCTGTAGCCGTCTCGCGGTTGAATTTCGCGCCGGTTTTTCGCGCCGCCATCTTTGGTTGGTTGTTTTTGGCGTGTCGATTCTGGTTGGCTGTGGTGGTCACGTGGTTGGTTTTTTCTGGGCATGGCGGCCCTACAGAGTTGCGCCAAATGCCCCTTCTTATTGCAACGTCTGCAAATGGCCTCTTTGTATTTGCATGACAGTCTATCATGGTTTCCGCTGCAACTCCGGCAGCTTCGTCAGGGGCTGCTTGAGTCTTTCCGTTTTTCCGTCCGGAAAACGTCCTCGTCTGAATCAGCCTCCGAGCTGGATCGGGCATCCTCTCTGTGGACTGGTAAGGACTTGGAACTGTCCTTGCTGGTCAATGGGCGCTGCAGGGCTTCCGCGGCTTTCGTGGAGGCTTCGTGAGCCCTGGCCTCGTCTAGGGCACCCGAAAGTGTCAGATCCGGTTTGGCGAGCAGCTGCCTCTGTAATCTTGTGTCACGAACACCACAAATCAGTTGCTCTAGCAATGCATCGTCTAGATCTCTGTAATCACAGTGGGTCGCGGCTTTGCAGAGACTTGCCATATAGGCGCTGACCGGCTCTCCCTCCCGTTGGATGCGCTGTCGGAACTGGTACCGTTGCACAAACTTGGAGGGCACGGGAGCGTAGTGAGCTCGAAGGGTCGTCATCAGGGTGTCCCAGGGGACGGTCTGGACCGGCGTTGGCTCGCTGAGTGACTCTGCCATCTCGAACACGTCCGGTCCGCAGTGGCTCAGGAAGAGAGCTCTTTTTCGGTTTGCAGAGAGCCCCTGCATATCACTGGCTTCGAGTGAGCACTCGAACCGAGTCATGTATGAAGCCCATTTTTCGTGGGCCGGGTCAAAAGTCTTGGGCAGAACGTAGGCAGACATGTTCGGTGTGCCACCTCTTGTTCGCCTCGTAGCCTAGCTGAAGCTCGTGTCTCACTGGGCTGCCTCTTGTGACTCTATCCCACCTTCGTCGCCAATGTGGTGGCTTGGGAATTAACGAATGCACAAGCAGGCAAGTAACAACAGCTCTTTATTATACAGTGAGACTTCAGCAAAGAACTGAGGCTGCATCCCTCCTTATATACAGTTCTGGAGAGACTGTCAGCCAATCAGGAATTATTCCCTTGTTCGAAATTCCCGCCAAAATGTAACAGAACACAACAGGAAGTATTTTCTTCCTATTGAAGTCAATGAAGCAAATAACAGTTCCAAGCATACTGAAATATAGATTACCTACACAATCCCATACACATGCCTCTATTCATCCACACAAACTAATCCTATTATCTCCTTCACATCCATAGATCTGAAGTGTGGGAAGATATTTTATCTTATCCATTATT
The DNA here is from genome assembly GCA_012654045.1 of Ptyas mucosa. Lineage (NCBI taxonomy): Eukaryota > Metazoa > Chordata > Lepidosauria > Squamata > Colubridae > Ptyas > Ptyas mucosa. Next base: position 7,819,434 of record WNWU01013765.1, on the reverse strand, counting down.
TTAATCCACCCCTACCTTTTAAAAATTGAAAGAGTCACAGTTAACCAGTTGGATGACTTATGCCAGTAAATTTGTGAGAAAAACTCAGACTTCTGTTTCTATCCACTCCTTCTAGGAAAGCTGTAGAATTCTGAGAAGAGAATCAGAATTTCTATTTGGGTGATAGGATGTTTTCATTAATGGTTGTTCCCCTTTCTTCCAAACGATGGTCGCCAAGTACCATATAAAATAGGTCATGAAATTTCACTGTCTTTCTTGACCTATAAATGAACTAGGACTTAACTAGAATTATGGTTTATGATTTAATTTGTTTTTTATTAGTAAATAAAAATGAATAAAGCCATACCTGACCGCTTTTTTCTCTTTCATTACTGTTGTCACATTCATTGATCAGTGATGCTACTACAGTAGAATTTTTGACTTAAAGTTCACCCTTAGCAGACTAGAACAGGAAGGTATCCAAATTCAAAAGGGATGGTGTGTCACTATTTTGAAAGTAGTGAAATGGTTATAAGACAACTAAAATAATATCACGTTCTCATTGCTCCAGATTGAACTAGGTGGTTTGGAGAGGTCTACAAATGAAACTGTCTTCATGAAATCATTTTAGAACAACCGTTCTCAATTCTTTTTCCATTTGCTTCTTTATTCAGATTTTCTGCTTGTTTGGGGCAAATTATCATCATAGTGAAAGCAGAAAATTAAAGCTGAAACACAGAGACTTGCTTCTCCCTTGTGAGAAGTAGCTTCAGGCTGTTGTTTTAAAGCCTTTGAATAATTAAAACAACAATAAAATAGTTTCTGTGACTTAACAAAGGAGGAATTATACTTGTATCTGGATAGTGATATCAAACAAGATGCAATCTAAACAGTACTTCCACAGTTTTCTCTGTGTGTGCCTGTGCATAGTGGTATAGTTGATTTAGCTGCCATTCATTAATAAGGCATTTTTAAAGCAATACAATGAAAGAAAGATCTGCTACTCCATTATGCTAAGCAATTAGAAAAAGTCATGTTGACCCATCTCAGTTACTTACAATATCAACAATATGGGCAGAGACAGTCTGGTGCAGATGGCACTTCAGAGGGTTGGAAACTCAAGCTAATGTTTTCATACATATGTGATGTATTTGTGACCTTTTCAAGATGAACAATTCTACTGAGCCAGACATTGAAGGAATATTCAGGTGTATCAAAGACAGATCCTCAAGATGAGGGCTGCATCCATGTAGTCAAAGTCCATCTTTGTTACATGCATTGTGTACATTGATATATATAAAGCTGGAAGGGGCTTCAATCATCTGGTTGTGTTCTCATCTTGAGGTTGTTGGGGGTTTTTTTACCCATTCCATAGCCACCTACAGCCCAAGCTATTGCTAAGCAAAGTGTAAATAATTGCAGCTGTTCCAACTATGAAGTTAGGTCTATGGCCTGGAATCTATGAAGTGAACCACAGATCATAGCTGGTAGTTTCTTATTACCCAGTCTTTTGGAAGCAGTTTTATTTTTACCAACAAAAAGCAAAGCTTCATTTCCCTAGCCTAAGGAGACATAGATTCTGCCATAACAAAAACTTGCTGTTCATAAATGATGAAGAAAAAATATTTTGTACAGTGTTGGTATGCCTGTTTAGATGCAAAAATATCTGGTGAATCCTATGATGATGGGGCTTAAAAAGTATCATACTACCTTTTCCTTTCAAAGACCTGAAGGTCAAGAGTTGACTGCACAGTGAGACAGGAGTTCTTGCCAAAAAGAGAGAGAGGAAGGGAAAGAGAGAGGGAGGGAGGGAGGGAGGGAGGGAGGGAGAGAGAGAGAGAGAGAGAGTGGGATGCAATTTCAGCTCAGCTGGAAATACCTTAGCTCAATCTTCAAACACTGTTTGCACTATGGAATCACAAAGTTTTGAAGTCCAGGGAATTTATAATCTATTCATTCATTATTTAAAATATTTATATAGCAGCCCATCTTATAACCCAATCAAAAGTAAAAAGAATATAAAAATCATAATAAAACTATAAAACCAAGTGCATTAAAATATTAAAAGCAACAAAAATCTGGCACCAAGTCATATCTTTTATACCAGTGCTTGAGGGAAAAATAGGTCTTCAAAGCTTTTCAGAAATCTGGGAGGGTAGAGGCAGAGTGTGCCATAGGGCAGGGGCTGCCACAGAAAAGTCATGCTTCTAGCTCCCATCAGATGTCAACTAGGAGTGTGCCTAATAGAGACCTGAATACAGAATGTCAGTATGGTTGACATCTCAGCAATACACTAATTCAGAATTAGGGGACTACACTCATCTAGATTTTTCTTCTGTTTCTACATTTACAAAGTTACAAAAGAACAAATAGTTGGAATTACAGAAACTTGGTGGGATGAAACCCATGACTTGAACATAGTAATAGAAGGATACAAACTGTTCAAAAAACCCAGACCCCATAAAAGAGGAAGTGGAGTTGCACTGTATGTAAAGGACCACTATATTGCTACAGAAATGCATGAAATCAAAGATGAAAAACTCCTAGAATGCATATGGATCAATATAAAAGAAAAAAAGAATGACATTGCCATAGGTGTATACTATAGGCCACCAATCACGCAGAAAAAATGATGTACCATATATACTCGTGTATAAGCCGACCTGCATATAAGCCGACCCTCCCAATTTTACCTCCAAAAACTGGGAAAACTTGTTGACTCGCGTATAAGCCAGGGGTGGAAAATGCAGCGACTACTGGTAAATTTCAAAATAAAAAAAGACTGGTCAAAAGTGCGAGGACCTGTCAGAAATCACTTTTTTCAGCCCTCTGGGTAGTCCTTTTGTGCATATGGACTACTCAGAGGGCTGAAAAAGTAATTTTTGACTGGTCCTCGCACTTGTGACCAGTCCTCAAACTTACGACTGTCCTCACATTTTATGTTTTTGCCCTATCTTGTCACCATGGTGAAGAGAAGCAGTTGTGAAATGAGTGACATGGTTTTAAGAATGCTGCATGGGCATAAATGTGAGGATGGTCATAAGTGTGAGGACCAGTCAGAAGTTTGAGGACTGGTCACAAGTGTGAGGACCAGTCAAAAATAACTTTTTCAGCCCTCTGAGTAGTCCATGTGCACAAAAGGACTACTCAAAGGTCTGAAAAAAGTGATTTCTGACAGGTCCTCGCACTTTTGACCGGTCTTCGCACTTATGACTGGTCATCATTTATGCCCATTGTAGCATTCTTTAAAACAGTGTCACTCATTTCACAACTGCTTCTCTTCACCATGATGACAAGATAGGGCCAAAACGTAAAATGTGAGGACAGTCGTAAGTTCAAGGACTGGTCACAAGTGCGAGGACCAGTCAAAAATAACTTTTTCAGCCCTCTGAGTAGTCCATGTGCATAAAAGGAGAGGGAGGAAGAGAGGAGGAGGAGAAGAAAGGAAGAGGAAGTAGGGAGGAGAAGAAGGGGGGGAAGAGAAAGTAAGAAGGAAAGAAAAGAGGTGGTAGGTTTGAGGAGAAAGATTGCTGTACAATAAAAAAGATGAAAGGGAAGAAAACCAACCCCAAACTCATATAAAGATATTAAGATAAAGAATGAATTGTTAAACTTTAAAGAATAAAAGAGAACAAATATGAATAAATAGCAATAATTAGAAACACACATACAAACATACAATGTATTTTCTTTGAACAGAATATTTGGCCGGTTCACAAATTTAAACAGTGTTTAGTCATTTCACTTAAATTTACAATTTCTATATTTCCTTTTTGCCATATTTATTCCTCATCTATTTTTTTAAAAAACAATATTACCCTTCATCCTCATCTCTAATCTTAATCAAATTCAATTTTTCACTTCTATTCTATATTATACCCCTTCCCATTGTCATCTATTTTTATATCAATCCTCACATTGCTTAATTATGTAATATTACAGTTGTTTAATACAAATTCAACATTTTAATATAAATCAATTAGTTATATAACTATCTTTTTTGTCTATTAATCAATATGAACATGAATATTCCAATTATTTCCATGCAATCCAATTTCTTAAAAATCAATTAATTATATTTACCAATAATAATAAACCAAATAATTTCCCCCAATATTCTTCCAAACCACAACTTAACCATTTCTGCTTTCAACACAATATACAATTAATAATATCTCAATTATTACAATTCCCTATTTAAATAGAGCTTTTTTTTCTTTTGTGTTTTAAAATCTTGAACTCCCCTCTTTTGCCATTTGCCATAAATTTCCCATTGTTTGCACCAACCTTTTTTGATGAGGAAAAAGAAAAGAAATCTGCCTTAGCAAACAGCAAAGCCAACAAGCTGTTTTAGTTTCGCTTTTGGTTTCAGCACAAGGAGAAAAAAAATGTGCTCTTTGCAGCAGGCACCTTTTTGCAGCCGGCACCGATTTTGTCATTTGTTTTCTTTTAACCCTGATCAGCTGTGGGGGGGGGGGCTTTGAAGCCCCCCGGCAAGAATTTAAAGTTTTTTTTTTCCTCTAGCCATCAGCTGGAACTCAGGAGGCAGTCCCAATAGATTGGGAGTGGGCGGGGTAAGCAAACCCTGTTCTCCCGCTGTTTCCTAGCTTGCAGGGAAAAAGTCATTTTTTTCGTGACCCGCGTATAAGCCTAGGGGGCGTTTTTCAGCCTGAAAAATGGGCTGAAAAACTCGGCTTATACGCGAGTATATACGGTAACTTTTGTTAACCAACTAACAAATATATGTAGAAAACACACTACAATAGTAGTGGGGGACTTCAATTACCCTGACATTAATTGGAAGACTAATTCTGCACCAAGTGAGAAATCAAATGGGTTCCTGATCAACCTAGCTGACAACTTTGTTGTCCAAAAGGTAGAGGAGGGAACTAGAGGGACAGCCACAATGGACTTAATTCTTACAAACAGAGAAGAGGTGATAGAGGGAGTTGAAACCACAGAAACTTTGGGTGAGAGTGACCATGTCATACTAAAATTCAACATAACGCAAACACAAGCAATAGAACATAATGATACAAGTCTTAGATTTTAAAAGAACTGATTTTAACAAATTCAGGGAGAACTTGGGAAAGATTCCTTGAATGAAAATCCTAAAGGGGAATACAACTGAAGAAGCTTGGGAAACTGAAAAATATGATAATAAAAGCCCAGACCAAAACAATACCACTGAAAAAGAAAAACAAGAAATCCAAGAAGTAACCAGCATGGCTGCACAATGTTGTGGTTTGTCGACTGCCAGTGGAGATGGCAGTCGAGTCAGATGAATCAGAGGAGATGGAGGGAGTGCCTGGGTTACAATAGGAGCCAGCGGAAGGCTCTGAGAAACAGGAGGTCTCAGAGCCAGATTCAGAGCAGGACCCATCTACTCATGCTCAGGCAGAGAGACAGTTGTTTTTGGGGCCTGAGATGAGTGAGGGAGAGGAACAGCCGGGCCCTGTCCCAGATGCACGTATGTGCAGAGAAGTGCAGAGAGGAGAGCAATGCAGGACTGAGGGCCAGCTATCCAGTAAAAGAAGGAAACATTAACAAACCTCTCCCTGGCTGGGATATAAAGAGGAGGAGTGTGGGAGGTGTCGGTGTCAGAGACATCCATTCATAGTCCAGAAGAGTTCCCTCCAGCAGATTCCTTGCCAGGATTTTCTTGCCACTAACCAGGTCAGTCAGGACTCTTTGTGTTGGAATTGAAGTGCTAATTGAGACTTCCTGTGGGGAACTCAAAGATTGTTATGGCTTGTGAATCATCTATGGATGTATGACCTGGAATGCCATGTCCTGGCATGCCATGTCCTGGCATGACCTGGAATGCTATGTCAGTGAATGCCATGAATTCCTGCCTTTCTAAATAAAAAGGATTTTCCCCCCTCATGAGCAGGCTGTTGATTTGGGGCTCATGAAGGCTGGGTCAGAACACACAAAGATCTCTCTGATAAATTAAATGACAAAAAGGAAAAGTACAAAAAATGGAAAGAGGGACACATAACTAAGGCAGAATACCAGCAAATAGCCAGAGACTTGCAAAAAATAGAGATAATAATAAAATATAATAATAAAAAAATCTTCCAACATATAAATACAAGAAAAGGGACTTCTAGTTTGACATTGCAGTTGTCAGGTTCCAATGTTATCTCAAATAAATTTCATTCCCAAACACAAAGTCTTTAATGAACTCTTTCATTTATTGAAAAATAACGATCTAGTCCTGAACTCATTTGCAGCCAAAACTGACCCCCTCTGATCCCAAACCCCTCCCTTTCCGTTCCTCAAATCTCAGTGTCTCATTGGCCATCTTCCAAGTCAGTCTTTCATCTCGTCTACTTCGAGTCACAGGAATTTCCCCCCTCCCTCCATCACCTAGGTGACGTTATCTGCCAGGGAAGAACTAGGTGAAAAGCCAAGCTGCTACTTCTAATAGGGTTTTTTCCCCCATTCATGTCAGCGGTGGAGCAATCATAACTTGGAGCACTGACAGCAGTAACATGGTCAGAGATAGCAGGGCTCCATGAATTTTGGCCAATTCTTTTCCGATAGAAGGCCTTAAAATTAAAGGGCCAAAGTTGTTAAAAAATGAAATGCCTCATCCATAGGAGTAGGAACTTAAGACCCAGAAGAAGAATGGAGAGATCTAGTATAAATATTGTCAATCATAAGAAGCGTCCAATCAGTGTATATTAGTCCCCGCCTACATTGTATATAAGTTGATGTACAAATGGTTATTTGGTTGTATATAGTTTTTTGATGTATTGTATGGATACAATAAATACTTTTGTTTAACATAATATGGTCTCTGAATATTATTGAGTCAGATCCTTAATTCATTAACAAAATGGTAGCCAGAGAATGGTTTATGACCCAATAATAAAAATATAATAAAGAAAATATTTAAAGAAGATAGAACAAAAATGCCAAATACAAGAGCATGTTCAAAGAAAATGACTGAACAAAAATACTCAAACGAAGATCAAAAAGCAGAAATAAGAGATGGATCCATAGAAGAAAAAATTAAAAATAAATCCACTACTGAAGATATTAAAGAAAAAGAAAAAATTGTGGAAAAGAATGAGAGCTTAAGAGAAGAATTAATTAAGCCATCAGCCAAGGGCCCAGGGGAGGGGCGGGGGGGTAGCGGTTATTATTAACGAAGATCTAGGTCCAAGGGAGACCACTGTGCCACAGATTGCCGGATGTGAGTCCCTCCTTATGAAATGGGGTCATGGGGTTCAGTTGGGCTTGCTGCTCACGTACCTGGCTCCCTGCCACGTGGCAACAGCCCTGCCCGAGCTACTCGACGTGATAGCCACGGTGGCAGTGGATACACCCAGGCTTATGGTCATGGGTGATTTCAACTTGCCTTCCGTTGGTGAAACGTCTGAGGTGGCTCGGGAGTTCATGGCTTCCATGACGGCCATGGACCTGACCCAATTAGTTCATGGCCCCACTCATAGGGGGGGGCATACTCTGGACATGATTTTTGTCTCTGGCCAGTGGTTGAGTGATCTGGTTATAGGGGGTATAGACATAGAACCCTTGTCATGGTCTGATCACTCACTCCTTCGCCTAGATCTCCGAACCGCTACACCCCGCCGCAGGGAGGCGGAACCAACTAGATGGGTCCGCCCCAGGCACCTGATGGATCCTGATAGGTTCCAGATGGAGCTTGGGCCGTTTCCTGAGGATCTGGCACACGACTCGGCTGAGGACCTGGTAGCTGCCTGGAATCGGGCAGCTGGTGGAGCCTTGGATCGAGTCGTGCCTTTGCGGCCTCTGACCCGGTATGGATCTCGAGCAGCTCCCTGGTTTACCGAGGAGCTGAGAGAGATGAAGCGCCGGAAAAGACGCCTAGAGAGTGGTTGGAGGGCCAGTCTCGCTGAATCTGATCGAACACTGGTAAGGTCGCATATTAAGACCTACCTAGTGGCGATAAAGGCGGCAAAGTTGAACTACTTTTCCGCATTTATTGCGTCATCAGGGAATCGTCCGGCCGCCCTGTTCAGGGTGACCCGCTCTCTGCTTCATGCGAGAGTGCGGGAGGACCCCTTGGAAGGCAGGGCGGAGGATTTCGGACAATACCTGTATGACAAAATTGCTCAGATTCGGGGGGATTTGGACTCCGACTGGGTAGATCTGGGCGGGGTGACAGGGAATAGTCTTGAGAATGTTATCTGGGAAGAGTTTGACTTTGTGACTCCTGATGATGTGGACAGGATTTTGGGGAGACTTAGTGCGGCCACATGTTTACTGGACCCGTGTCCCTCCTGGTTGGTACTGGCCTCCCGGGAGGTTACACAAGGCTGGCTCCAGGGCATTATCAACGCCTCCTTGAGTGAGGGTCACTTCCCTGCCGCCTTGAAAGAGGCGGTGGTGAGGCCCCTCCTCAAGAAGCCTTCCCTGGACCCAGCAGTATTAGCTAACTATCGTCCTGTCTCCAACCTTCGCTTTATTGCGAAGGTTGTTGAGAGTGTGGTTGCGCAACAGTTTCCACAATTCCTGGAGGAAACATCTTATCTGGATCCGTTCCAGTCGGGTTTCAGGTCTGGGCACAGCACAGAGACGGCATTGGTCGCGTTGGTTGATGATCTCTGGAGGGCTCGGGACAGGGGATGTTCCTCTGTCCTAGCCCTATTAGATCTCTCAGCGGCTTTTGATACCATCGACCATGGTATCATGCTGCACCGGCTGGAAGAGTTGGGGGTGGGGGGCACTGTATTACAGTGGTTCTCCTCCTTTCTCTCCGACCGGTCGCAGTTTGTGTTGACAGGGGGGCAGAGGTCGACCTCGAGGCCTCTCGTTTGTGGAGTGCCGCAGGGGTCGGTCCTCTCGCCCCTTCTGTTCAACATTTATGTGAAGCCGCTGGGTGAGATCATCCGTGGCTTTGGGGTGAGATACCATCAGTACGCTGATGACACCCAGCTGTACATCTCCACCCCAGGCCACCCCAATGATGCCCTCGAAGTGATGTCCCAGTGCCTGGAAGCCGTGCGGATCTGGATGGGGAGAAACAAACTCAGGCTCAACCCGTCCAAGACGGAGTGGCTTTGGTTCCCGGCATCCCGATATAGTCAGTTGACTCCATCGCTGACTATCGGGGGCGAGTCCTTAGCCCCCGCAGAAAGGGCTCGCAATCTGGGAGTCCTCCTGGATAGGCAGCTGTCCTTGGAGGAACATCTGACAGCTGTAGCCAGGGGGACCTTTTGTCAGGTTCGCCTGATTCGCCAGTTGCGGCCCTTTCTTGATCGGGATTCCCTGTGCACAGTCACTCACGCCCTTGTCACTTCCCGCCTAGACTACTGTAATGCTCTCTACATGGGGCTCCCCTTGAAGAGCACCCGGAGGCTCCAACTGGTCCAAAATGCGGCCGCGCGGGTAGTGACGGGAGCAGCGTGGCGCTCCCACATAACACCGCTCCTGCGCGAGCTGCACTGGCTTCCGGTGGTCTTCCGGGTGCGCTTCAAGGTGTTGGTGATCACCTTTAAAGCGCTCCATGGCATAGGGCCTAGTTATCTCCGAGACCGCCTGCTGTCACCGATGACCTCCCATCGACCCGTGCGCTCCCACAGAGAGGGCCTCCTCAGGGTGCCATCAGCCAAACAATGTAGGCTGGTGACTCCCAGGGGGAGAGCCTTCTCTGTGGGGGCACCCACCCTCTGGAACCAGTTGCCCCCGGAGATTAGGAGAATTCATGACCTCAGTGCCTTCCGCCGTGCCCTAAAAACACATTTTTTCCAACAAGCCGGGCTGGCTTAAGAAGAAATTTTAAATATTTTTAATATTTTAATTGGTCTGTGAGTTTTAAATTTTGTAGCCAAATTATATATATATTTTAAATGTCTTAATATTTATATTTTATGTTTTTTATGTCTGGCTGTACACCGCCCTGAGTCCTCAGGGAGAAGGGCGGTATATAAATTGGAAATAAAATAAAATAAAAAAAATAAAATTAATATTCTGAGAAATCAAAATGATGATGAAGAAATATTAAATTATATACAGAGACTGATTAATTCAAAAGATACAAAAGACAGAGACCAAAATACAACACAAATAAGCAAAAATATATATGAAGCAATTGGAAACTCAAATAACGAAAAAACTCCAGTCGTTGAAATAGACGGTTACACTCAGAGATTTGAAAAACAAACATGTCCATTAGAACTGACAGTCAAAATGGCCGACTGTAAATCAATAAGTGAAAAATTAACAAAATATCCAGAAAGATCTGATACAAAAAAACAATGAAGATGACTGCGAGGATGAAGAAGAAATATTTACTGAAATATATCCTTCAAAAAGCCAAATTAGTGAAGCTATGAATACTATTGCAGAAGCATTCGGATCCGGATTTAACATAAAAAATAAAGACTCACAAAATAAATATCTAACTGCAGAGATTGCCGAGCACAGAAGAAAATACCAATTTTTGCCATCAACACCTAAACTTCCAGAAGCTAGGGATAAATATTACCCTGAAAACTTCAAAGTGGGAGCTCCTGTGGGACATCGATGGCATGTTGGAGGCTTTTCCAGAGAGGGTGACTTCCGGGAAGAGATCAGCGGAGGAGCTGCAAGCATAAGAACCTTCCCCGGCAGCTGCTTGAACGAAATGAGATTCGCGCATGCGCAGTCAAGTCCAGAAGAAATAGGAAAAAAAATACAGAGAAAGCCTTTTAAATTACCAACTAGCATACCAGTGCCCTATTGCTGCTTTGTGGAAATTCAGGACCATGGACAACAATCAGCTTTAGGTAATTTGATTAATAATAATGGATATATTCCAACTGACTTTCCTAAACTGAATTTAAATGGATCAAACATACAGGAATGGTCTCAAAATATTCAGATATTATTTTTAAAAGAAAATTTATTATATTTCATTGACAACCCACCTAAAAGACCATGGACTTTAGAACAAGATATTAAACATTACAGGGCTTTTTATCTGCTTATAGCTAGTATTAATTCAACCTTGTATTATTGTATAAAAAATAATCTAACTGTATTAGAAATTATTCAGGACATGTATAACTTATTTTACAGTGACAGCTTAGCCACTACTACAAAATTGTCTAAAGAATTTTTTTCTAAAAAATTCAAAGTAGGTACATCCATGAGTGAACACTTAGTGAACATGAACGCTATTAGAGCAGAATTACATTTGAGAGGAAAAATGTGTCAGATCAAATAATGAAAAGTGCTATAATTAATTCTTTGGATCATAATTGGGACAACTTTATTAACAACTTAGACTCTCTAAGATTAGGGGATCTGTCTGTAGAAAGGTTATCTAATATGCTAATTACTGAAGACAATTTGAGAAAGGACAGACAATTAATGATAAAAACATTCAAAAAGGTATATTTTAATGAAAAGAATAGAGAAAATATAGAATGCTATATTTGTGGGTCAAGAGAACATTATAAAAGAGATTGTCCTAGAAATTTCAAAGAAAATTATAGAAATGAATATAGAGGCAGAGTAACATATAGACATCCAATAGAGAACATATATAATAGAAGAGATTCACCTAACTATAGAGATAAAAGAGAGTACAGAGAAGGATACAAAGATAATAAGACAGGGGCTTCATTTGGAATTGAAAAAGAATATAGTGATAATAATTGGTTAATAGACACAGGAGCAAATAACCACACTACACCCAACAAACTAATTCTATCTTCTTTCACAAAAGAAAATTTTCTAAGAAAAGTGGCTAATCAGAACCAAGTACATGTAACTGGAAAAGGAAATATAATATTACCGGGAATAGGAAAAATAGAGGGGGTACTATTAGTGCCAGAAATACCACACAATATTTTAGCTGCAATAAAACTAAGCGAGGAAGCAGAAATAAATATGTCTATTTCAAAGGGTAATATGTATATTAGAAAAAATAATATAGATGTAGGTAAAATCACCATTAAAAAAGGATTACCATATGTACAATTTGAAGAAAAAAATATTTCAAGCATAGATTCAAATTTGGATTCAGAAAATGAAGAAGATATAAAACAAATAAAACCTTTAATAGGTAAACCTATTCATAATGAATGTGCACATTTATTGCACAGAAAGTTAGGCCACGCCAGTTTCCCAGTGATACAAAAAGTAATTAACTGTACTGAAGGAGCAAAAATAAAAAATTGTGAGAACTATCTTGAATGTTCGGTATGTAATTGCTCGAAATTAAAAATGAAAGCAAGACCAAAAAAATCTAAACGCACTACTAAACACATCTTTGAAATGGTACATATGGACTTAGTAGGACCATTTACACCTTCTGTAAAATATAAAAACAGATTTTTCTTAACAATAGTAGACAATTTTAGCAGATATGGATTTGTATATTGTTTAAGACATAAAAATGAGGTATTCGTGAAATTTAAAGAATTCTATAAAAGAGTGGAAATACAAAATAATAAGAAAATTAAAAAAATAATGACTGATAGAGGATCGGAATTTCTTTCTAATGAATTTACTAATTGGCTAAAATCAAAAGGAATATTACACTTTATGACAAATCCATTTTCTCCATTTCAAAATGGAGTCTTAGAACGTAGAAACTCGACACTACAAACAATGATTAGATGTGTTCTAGAAGATTCTGGTATGAGCAAAAATTTCTGGTCTGAAGCAGTATTATATTCTAATTATACTCTAGATAGAACATGGTCTAGTGTAATAAATAAGACTCCTTACGAAATAATGTACAACAAAAAACCTCAGATATCACATTTACATATATTTGGTGTATCAGCTGATGTACTTATACCTAAACAAATTAGATGTAAAGGAGATAAACTATCAAGGAGATTAAAATTCATAGGTTATGAGCCAGGTACAAAAGGATATAAATTTGTGGATAATAATAATAAATTCATTGTATCAAGAAATGCCATATTTCATGAACAATCAAACTGGTCAAAAATACATCTTAATGAAATAAATATAGGAAATGAAAATAATCCTAGAATAAATTTAGATTCACTAAATAAAAAGGAAGCCATACATCTTAGAGATAATAATAGTAATTCAAAAAGGCCAATTAGAAATAATAGAAATAAAATACCTAAAAGATTTGAAGATTATATTTTGCATATAGATTCAGGTACAATAACTCCCAATTCATATGAGGATATATTAAAACTACCAATTGATGAAAAAATAAAATGGGAATCAGCAATGTTAAAAGAAATGAATAGTCTAAAAGAACTAAATGTATTTACAAAAACTAAGGTACCAAGCAACAAATCTACTATAGGCACTAGATGGATATTTAAAATTAAAAATTTAGAAAAGGGAGAAAAATTATACAAAGCACGAATTGTTGCACAGGGATTTGCTCAAAAATATCCCGAGGAGTATGATGATACTTATTCGCCTACAATCAGAATAGAAAGTGTAAAAAGTGCACTAGTTATAGCATCCATAATGAATTTGGAAGTGTATCAATACGACGTTCAAACAGCATATTACATGCTGACTTAGACAAGGAGATATATGTAAAAGCACCACATAGTAAGGACACAATAAAGGGAGAAACATGGTTACTCAATAAAAGTCTATATGGACTTAAACAGTCCGGAAGAAGATGGTACGAGTGTCTAACTAAAGAATTAACAACAATGGGATTCACTGCAACGACAGCAGACAATTGTTTTTTACAAAAATAGAAGGAGATTATCCAGAATATATATTGGTATATGTAGATGGTATTTTGTATATATGTAAAAATAAAGAAAAATGTATTGAATTTGCAGATAAGCTAGGAGAAAAATTCTCACTTAAATTCTTAGGAAATATTAATAAATATTTAGGAGTACAAATTAGTAAGACATCAAAAGGATACCATTTATCTCAAGAAGAAAAGATAAAAGAACTGTTGTACAAATGTGATATGAGTGATGCTAAATCTTGTGAAACACCTATGCAAACTGATTTCATAAAAAATATGTATAATGAAGCTCCTGAATTTAAAGATAACACTCTATACAGATCAATAATTGGATCACTTTTATATATCGCCAATTGGACTAGACCAGATATAACATTGGCAGTTAATTTATTATCTAGGCATGTAAGTAAACCAAATAATTATCACTGGGAGGCAGTAAAAAGAGTTTTAAGATATCTAAGATATAGCATTAATAAATGTTTATGTATAGAACCAGATAAAATAAGTACTCCATATATTACATGTTATGCTGATGCTGACTGGGCCGGAGATGTTAAAAGTCATAAAAGCACTTCGGGATATGTATTGTATTTAAACAATAATCCTATATATTGGTATACTGGAAAGCAAAACTTAGTAGCAACATCAACAGCAGAAGCTGAATATATTTGTTTATCAAAAGCTGCTAATAATATTACATGGTTTGATGATTTGATTACAAGTGTGTGGATTAAACCCAATTATCCTATTCATATTTATGAAGATAACAAGGCTGCTATAGAAATATCTTTAGCTGACGCAATTGGAAAAAGATCTAGACACATAGGTATAAAATATAAACATGTGAGACAATTATGTAAACTAGGATTTATTAAAACCATACATTGTAAAACTGATGAACAAATAGCAGACATCTTGACAAAACCTTAAATGAATAAACAACACATCATATTAACAAATAAGTTAAGTGTAAAAAAAGGTATACAAAATGGATAAGGCATTTAGAGGGGGTTTTGTTAAATAATTAAATGCCTCATCCATAGGAGTAGGAACTTAAGACCCAGAAGAAGAATGGAGAGATCTAGTATAAATATTGTCAATCATAAGAAGCATCCAATCAGTGTATATTAGTCCCCGCCTACGTTGTATATAAGTTGATGTACAAACAGTTATTTGCTTGTATATAGTTTTTTTGATGTATTGTATGGATACAATAAATACTTTTGTTTAACATAATATGGTCTCTGAATATTATTGGGTCAGATCCTTAATTCATTAACAAAAGTCACCCTGGAGGGTTGACGAAGAACGGAGGGATTCCTTGTCAATCGTGGGAGAGTAGCGTCTCTCCCACTCGATCCGAGGCACCATCCCGATCAAAGTAGAGTAGGGTCTCCTGCTTGGGGTGGGGGTGGGGGTTTGGAAGGCCCCTTCCAACTCTGTTCATCTGTTATTTTGAAGACATCTTGTTTGTCTTCAAGATAAGCATGTCTGAACTTTCTCTTGCAAAGGAAACTTTTTTTTTATTGAAAAAGTTTTAAAAGTTTTACATACATTTTCTCCCCCCTCCCCAACCACCCCCCCGACTTCCCAGAGCGAGTACAAAATAAAATACAGCTTAAATTCTCTAAATTAAACTCCATTTCACACTCATTATAATCATGATCATTAAACAAATAGATAAAAGGAAAGCAAGTCTTCTTTCTCCTTATTCCATCTAATTCAACAAAATTAATATCCATGTATAATTACAGCAATTAATAAAACAATTAAGTATTACCTAATCCAACCTATCATTACTCAATTTAGCTAATTGTTACTTAACAATTTATTAGGTCTATAAAATTTAACAAAATATTTTATAACTTCTTTCATTTAAAACAAAACAAAACAACAACAACAACAACAAAAAAGGAAACCCTCATTCAAAAAACCCCAGATTTAAAAAAAAAATACTACATAAACTCTTCCATCCTCCACTTTTAAACCATCAAGGTCCAATTATAATTAAAACACTTAATAAGAAATAATAATAATAATAATTTTTTAATTAATAATCAAACCTCTTATTAATTTATCAATACATATTAACAAATCAACTAAGAACATCATTTAAGAACTTTATCAATCATTTAAATTCTTCATACTAGATTGAACCAATTGCTAATCTTCTTGTCTTCACATCTTCCAACAGCATATAAGATATCTTCATTTGCGTCTACCCACCTAAATAAAAAATTGCTTCTTTATATAAAAAAAAGCCCCCTGAGTGACTTTGTAATTATATTTGAAATGGTATCCATCAAATCCAGTCAAAAATTAGATTAATAAATTCATCAAACGTATTAGGGAAACCACCAGATCAACTGCAATTGCCCTAGATCCATAGTCCTTTTGCCTTATATTCATTACCATCAAGCAGGAGACTTCAATTTGCTATATTCAATAAAACTTCTGCGATTGCAATTAAGTCCAAATTTGTTACAGTCCTTAATAAAATAATCCAAATCATTCAAATCAGGGCATATTTCACAGCCCAACACACCAGCATTGCTGTGATCTGTTTATTCTTCTCAAATATTCCAATACAGCTGTAGGTTGCCTCCTCATCGTTGCTCATTGCTTAGTTAACTGGCATTAAACTGCTGTCTGTTTTTTTTTTTCCAAAAAAATCAAAATCTTTAAACAGTTAAACAATACTTTTTAAGGACCATCATCTCATCAAGCAGGG
The DNA here is from genome assembly GCA_012654045.1 of Ptyas mucosa. Classification (NCBI taxonomy): domain Eukaryota; kingdom Metazoa; phylum Chordata; class Lepidosauria; order Squamata; family Colubridae; genus Ptyas; species Ptyas mucosa. Next base: position 7,803,037 of record WNWU01013765.1, on the reverse strand, counting down.
TTATTTTCCATTTCTCCAGTCTTTCTTCTTTTCCTTTTTACGAACTTTCTTCTTAACTTTGATCCCTCCGCCTTTTTTAACTCCAGTAAAATTTTGCGGTTTTTGGGATTGCATATTATAAAATTTTTGCAGAAATGTAGCTTCTTCTGGAAACAACTCTTTAAATGCAGATTGAGTTTTATAAAAAAAAATTCGTGGAACCAAAATTTCATCAGCTTGCAAAATTTCTTGCTCCTTATTAGCATTCATCTTTCTCTCCTCAGTAAAAACTGCTATGATCTGTTGTTGTTTTTTTACATCTTCCAACTCTTCATTCAATCCCCCACTGCTAGATTGCAACTCAGTATTTCCATGTATTTCATTGTTTCCAGCTTGAGAAGCTTGAAATATAGTATCAATTCTTTTCAATAAAGCAGAGGTAATTGAACTCAAAGCTTCCTCAAAATCAGACCATTGAGGGTTAATTAACCCTCCTTTGCTTTCTTTGCTTTCAAAAAGACCAGCCATCTTGCCCCCCTTCTTCCTTCCCTTCCAGAAGGACAGAAAAAAAGGAAGAAAAAAAAAGGAGTTTCAAGAAGGAAAAAATAAAGGTCCCTTTACAATTTATAATTTGTATTGCTGCTTCAATTATTATTATTAAATCCTTTCTTGTTTCATCCACTTTTCAAAAAGGAGTTTTACGTTTCAAACAGGGGCTTGTCAATAATTACTTTTAACTTTCACTTCTTCACGTCCCGTTAAAACTCAAACGCCATCTTGCTTTCACTTTCAGCTTAGGAAGAATCTTTTAAAGAAAGTAAATCTTTGGAGTTAAAAGGAAAAAAAAATACTTGCTGTTTCATTCATACTGCTTGTGCTCCACCAGCTTGATTCAAAGAATATTTGTTTAAAGTTGGTTGCTGGGATGGTAACGACATCTAGCTCTGCAAAGCAGAGGCATCCAGGGTCTGGAGTACTGACAGGCTTAACGGGGAGCTCTCATCTTCGAGCGCCAGATTATGGGTGAAATCTGGCACTCTCAGGGAGCTCTACCCCACCCATCTACTCACCTTCCCCCCTCATACCAGGGGGAAAGTTTTCAAACCGCAAGACAGCCGATAGTCGCTGTTCTTGCAGTTCTACGAAGCCCTGGGCTGGCACTTCAAAAAGAAGTGTCCGGAAATGTCGCAGTCCCACCGGAAGTCCGCAAAGGAAACTTCAACCAGACTTAACTCAAAATGAGTTGGCAATCAGATTCCAAGATTCAGTTTGAATTGACTGATTTGGTCAAATCACCGATGGATGAAAATTTCAATTAAAAGTTTTTTAACCTTCTCCTAATTCAACAACAAAACTTCTCATATCTGGTGCCTTGTAAAGTACCCCTGTATCTTTGTTCCTTTATACCATAAAAAGGCATGCCATCCCAATCATGTCCCTCCAAATTCAATAATCTGGTGTTTCTCAAAGTTATCCATTCTTTAATCCACATTAAGCTTGTTGCTTGGTAATAAAATTCAAAATTAGTCAGGCCAAAACCACCCCTCATTTTAGTATCTTGTAATAACTTTAATTTTACCCTCACCTTCTTTCCCTGCCAAATATATTTCAACATCATTTTATTCAAATCTACAAACAATTCCTTACCCAACTTGATTGGAATTGTCTGAAATAAGTACAAAATTCTAGGCAAAATATTCATCTTGATAGTTGAGATCCTACCAATCAAAGATAGCTGCAAATTTCCCCATTTCACCAAGTCTTGCCCTATCTGTTGCTTAAGATTATTACAATTATTTTCTTTAAGTGTGCTACATCTTGCTGTCAAATATATCCCCAAGTATTTTACCTTATTTGTGACCTGCATCTTTGAAATCTACATCAGTTCCTCCTTTTGCTTTTTCAACCTATTTTTAGTCATTATCTTCATTTTATCTTTATTAATTTTCAAACCAGCTCTGCGCATGGGCACACTGGGAATGGCTGTTCCTCTGCCTCACTGCTGTCTATCTCCTTCTCTGCCTCTGATGCAGAGCCCTTGTCTGAGCTTTCCCCAGCCCCCAGGACTGGCCCATGTTCCTCCCCAACCTCCTCACTGTCTGACTCTGCTGCCAGCTCTGCTGGCCACTGCTGGGCCAAAACATCTACTCCCCTTCTGAATCTGTGGTGAAGGCAGCAGAGACCACCAAAGTGTCCCGCTGACAGGGCACCCGGCCCAAAGAGCCAGCACCCTGGCAAGCTGCTCAACCTGATCCCTCTCTGTGGGGCAAAGCTGCAGGAGCTGCACCGCCATGAGAGTTGATGACTGGGGCGAAGCTCCGGGAAGAGCAGACAGGAGTAGAGCAGACCCAGGCCCTCGAGTGGAGAACACCAGAACTGGCTGATCTCAGTGACTCCAGAGAGTAGGGCTTCCCGCCACCAAGATGAAGCCAGTCACTGGCAGGACTACTGGAGCAGTTCAAGAAACTCAGCATGGGTAGCATCGCACAGCCTCCTAGTACCAGCCCACCCAGCTGGATTCTGACTCAGGCTACATTCTATGCCAGGGGACTGCATTGGTGCCCAGTGTAGCATAAGCCTCATTCCACTCAGCATGAAGTGGATTACACCCTAGCCTTCCTCAGAGGGCCTGGTCTACTGACAGCTCCTGTTGGTGTAGGAATGGTGCAGCAGCAAGGCCTGTTGGCCAAACCAGCCCGGCACTACAAGGACCACCATTGGAACTACCTAGGCCCAACACACACACCCTCAGCTACCAGCCCTCAGACTGACTCCTGCCAGCTGGATCCCCCTGGCTGGGCCTCCTACCTTGGCCAGGGGTGGGTTCAATACCAATGGATGCCAGCTCCAACTCCGCTACAGGCACCGACCCCATAGCCGGCACTGGCACCGGCACTGCAACCAGTGCCAGCACTCCAGCCGGCACTGCAAATGGTCCCACCAGCTGCTCCACCTCCACAGTTTAGAGCGATGTTCGATAGGACCCCAGGGAAGCTGGCCTACTTCCTCAATCAAGTCTGGTCCCACATTGATCACTATGGGAACCAATATCAGACCAATCAGGACATGATTTTGGCAATTGTGGATGGCATGAATGAAAGAGAAGCAGTGGAATGGATAGCTGAACTACATGATGAAGGAGCCCCAGAGCTAAAAGATGCAGCTGAGTTTGTCCAACTGCTCTTTGAAGCAGGTTCGAAGACACAGATCATTGGATAGAAGCCAAAGCCCAGATCAAAGTGTTGAAACAAGTGGACAGCCCCCCCCAAAAAAATTAGTGTGGGAATTCCAGAGGCTAGCTGGAAAACTGAGAGACTGGCCTGAATGCCTTTTCATCTACCACTTCAAAGAGGCCCTTGACCCAGACCTCAGACAAGCCTGTGGCATCAGGGAGTTCCGGAGTGTATACAAGCCTGGTACAACACAGCAGTGGCCATAGATCTGGAAATCCATCCCCATCAGAAGCCAACTGCTGAGAAACCAGCAAAAAGAACTCTAGGCCGCCAAACTCCAGTCAAGCTGACACACTGCAACCCATGCCATCCAGGATGATCAAGTGCTACTGATGCAGTCAGCATGGGCACAGGGCATCAGAGTGCCTAGCACCTGCCCCAGTCCCTCAGGTCTGGACCCCCTCTGCACCCCAGGGGGAAAAGAACCCAGAGGAAGCCAGCAGACAAGGGGAGAATTGATAAACAGGCTGTTGAGGTTCCTCTCCTTTCAACTGGGAATGAGAAAACTCCAGCCAAAGAAACCCCTCCAGGTTTCACCAAAGGGAGCAGCGGTGAAGATGACCCAATGGTAAGTGAAGCCACCTAACCCTTCACTACCAAAACCCAGATTGTAGTGCCACAAATGGGAGCCCAAGGGGAGGTAGAATCTGTCATAGACACTGGCTGTACCAAATGCCTGATCAGCCTCCCCATAGTTCAACAGCTTGGGATAGGCACGAGACCCCTAGCGCTACCCATCCATTTTGAACAGGTCGATGGGACATTGATAGGCACACTCCCTGCCACATTGGTCACAAAACTCATTAGACTGGAGATAGGGCACCACTGAGAGCTCATCCGATTCATCATAGCTCCCAAAATGACCAAGTCAATCATATTGTGCCTCGCTCGGCTAGACAAATGGGGGCCAGTGATCACATGGGAAGATGGCTACCAAAAGTTTAAGATAGGCATTGGCCCAATGCCGTCCATCAAACCAGACAGCTGCCAAAAGGCAACAAACCCCAGCAGCCCCAGCAAGTGGGAAACAGCAGTGGCCACTGCAGATAAATTTCCTGGCAGCCCACAGGTACCAAGACAATACCAAGATCTGTCTGACAACTTTAGCAAGCAAGATTGCAACTTTCTCCCCCCTCACCACCCAACAGATTGTACTATTGAGTTCATGCCGTGAGCATAGCTGCCTAAACCAAAGATGTACTCTATGGCTCCAAAAGAAATAGCTGAGTTAAGAAAATACATTGACACCAACCTAGCATGGGGTTTTATCCAGCTCACCAAATCCAGAGTGGCAGCCCCCATACTATTTTGGGGGGGGGGGGGGAATGAGGCTTTGAATGGATTTTCGTGGAATTAATGCCATGTGTATGAGAACACTTACCCCCTTCCCCTCATGAAAGACATGCTAAGTTACTTAGCCAAGGGCAAGGTGTTCACCAAACTGGACCTGAGGGAAGCCTATTACCACATATGGATTAGAGAAGAGGATGAATGGAAGACCACTTGCAACTGTCCACTTGGCAGCTTCCAATTCAAAGTCATGCCATTTGGCCTGCAAGGGCCCCCCGCAGTCCTCATGCAGCTGATAAATGAGGTGCTGCACAAGCACCTATACAAAGGGGTCCTAATCTACCTAGATGACATTCTCATATTCAGTGAGACTATAGAGGAACATGTTAAGCTAGTGCGGCAAATACTGAAAAAACTCCTAGCCACAAAGCTCTATGTGAAACTGTCAAAATGTGAATTCCATAAAACCTCCCTAGACTACCTGGGCTACCAAGTGTCAAGCGAAGAGGTGAAGATGGAGCCAGGGAAAGTGAAAGCAGTGCTAGACTGGCAACCCACATGCACCCTCAAACAACTCCAGCACTTCCTGGGTTTTGCGAACTTCTATAGGCAATTCACCCCAGCAGAAGTCGTGTTGCCCTTAACAGAACTATTAAAAACAGGGGCCCTCCCACAAAACCACAACAGCCACAACTGCTCACCTGCTCAATGGACTGCCAAATGGCCTTTGAAAAATTAAAACGGCTCTTTGCCGAGGAGCCGATCCTTCAACACCCTGACCCTGAAAGACAATTCATTGTCCAGGCGAACACCAGTGACATGGTAGTGGTGGCTATGCTCCTACAGAAGGACCCACAGGGTCAGTTTTTGCCCTGTGCGTATGTGTCCAAGAAACTCACCGACATTGAGAGACGGTGGGCAATTTGAGAGAAGGAAGTCTGTGTAGTCTGCTGGGCCTTCCTATCCTGGAGACAATTTCTTGAAGGAGGTAAAGTGTCTTTCGAGGTTTGCACTGATCACAAAAACCTCAAAGCCCTAAAATCCCCCTAGAAAACTCTCTCCCAAATAAATCCAATGGGCACAATACTTCAGGCAGTTTAACTTTGAACTAAAACACATCCCGGGGTGGGGGAAGAACTTGCTAGCTAACACATTATCGAGAAAACTGCAGTTTGATAGTCGGACGGAAGAAGTCATCCAAGTCATCATCTCCCCCTCACAACAAGCAGTGCAATTCACCACTAGGGGCCAAGCCAGACACCAACCTAATCCTGCATGAGACAATCTGACAGCTGCACTGAAAGAAGCACTCCCAGCCGACCAATAACTCACCGATAATAAAGATGTCTTGACCACAAGGGATGGGCTGACTTGGAAAGGGTCCAAACTGTATGTCCCTGCCAGCTTGAGGCTGGAAGTCTTACAGTGCAGTCACAACTCACAACTGGCAGGCCATTTTGGGTTCTTGAAAACTCTGCACATGGCCAGAGGACAGTTTAGGTGGCCAAAGATGAATGCCAATGTGGAAGATTACGTAAAAAGCTGTGCTACTTGTGCAGTCATGAAAATGAGACCTAGAAAACCTCCTTGGCTCCTCCAACAAATAGCCAATCCCAGCCAACCCTGGGAGGAAATCACAATTAGAGTGGATGAAATACAGTGATTTGGATAGACTTGTTTTCCAAGCAAGCTGCCTGTTTAGGATTACCCTCAGTGAAGAAACTGGTGAAGGTGTTTATCAAGCAAATTTACCGACTGCATGGAGTACCCCGCTAGGTAATCTCAATCCAATTCACCCCACCGGGTAATCTCAATCCAATTCATTGCTAAATTCTGGATTGTTGTGGTCTACCAGCAGCCTGTGGACCTGGCAGCGGAGTCAGACTGTGAGGAGGCTGGGGAGGACAATGGGCCTGTCTGGAGTCAAGGGAAGGCCTGGACGAGGGCTCTGTGTCAGAGGCAGAGATGGGACCATGGCCATCTGGGAGCAATGCGCAGACTCCAGAGCCTCCAGAGGTGGACAGCAGAGAGGCAGAGGAACAGGAGGAGCCTGTTCCTAGTGCACGCATGTGAAGAGCTGCCAGAAGGCAAGAGTAGCTGAAGCAAAAAGGATGACTCAGGAGTAAGGCCAGAAGATGATTGGCCAATCCCATAAGGCTTAAAAGAGCAGCAACGAGCCATTGAGTTCTTTGTAGAAAAGCAACATTGATTCCAGTGCTTCTTGTCAGTGTCTCTTGAACTTTGTGGGTTTTTTGCCAAAGACATCAAAGGTTGGTGATAAGACCGACGTACTGATTATGAAGAATTTGTTTTGGACTAAGCTGAGAATGAATTAATTCTCAGCTGTTTTAATAAAATAAGTTTGTTCAGGACTGAATTGTGTTTGGTAATCACTTCTTGGACCTAGGTCACAACATGGATGGAGTTCCTGAAATTGGTCAGGTCCACTCAGGGACTTAGCTCAGCTTTCCATTTGAGTATGAACAGGGCTGTGTAATGAGTGAACGCAATGATGGAACAATATATAAGATGTTTTATGGATTACCAGCAAGAGAACTGGGACTGACCAGCACCCAAGCCTATAGTGGTGCAAGGGGAGACTCATTATGAAGTTAAGAGAATCGAAGACTCTATATCAGTGATGGCTAACCTTTTTGCTGTCGCATGCCAAAAGTGGGGGGAGAGCGAGGGGATCGTGCATGTGCGTGCCCACACCCATAATTCAATGGCCACCTGTGTCCCGCCCTCCTGCGCACGTGCGCGTGCTCCCCCCGCTCCCCCCACTTTTGGCACGTGATGGCACAGTGGGCCCATTTTTCACTCTCCCCAGGCTCCAGAGGCTTTCTAGGCGCCTGGGGAGGGCAAAAATGGCCTTCCTAAACCCCCCTGGAGGCCCTCCAGAGGCTGGAAACAGCCCATTTCTGACTTCCGGTGGGCCCGGAAGGCCCGAAAATCAGCTGGCCAGTGGGCACATGTCTGCTGGAGCTGAGCTAGGACAACGCTTGTGTACCCTCAGATATGGCTCCGTGTGCCACCTGTGGCACCTGTGCCATAGGTTTGCCATCACAGCTCTATATTGTATACAGGTCGGTTACAATATTTAGTTCATTGGAAAGGGTACCTTTTGTCTAAAGTTATTTGAGTTAAGAGCTGGGATGTAAAGGCAGAAAGACTAGTGAAACAATTGCCTGATAAATTTCCTGATAAGCCAAAGGGTGCCCCTGGAGGGGAGGTGGTGGTTAGGGAATATGGTACTAACCCCCTATGTTCCTCTCGTTGCAGGACACGATCATCGGTTGCGGGAGAGCAGCCTGTCAGCCCTGGAGGCCATCTTTTTCCTTAGATCTTCAGGGCTGCCACATTTAGAGCTATGGGAAATTGGGAGGGAGGATTGCATGGAGTTGCATAGATATCTAGCTATAAAAACATTCTTTTCTCTGAAAGTCAAGGACATCCAGCCTGTACCTGGAGTGGCATGATTGGGAGGCATCTCCAGTTGGGACAGTGCATTGATTGGACCATATGATGGACATATGGGTGCAGGGGAAGGGACTTGGACTTTTCTATGGATGGGGAAAACCTGGAAGCTTTCAGATTAGAGTTTTCCCAGATGTGCCAATATGACATCTCTAATAAAATGGAATTTTGAGGAACTTCTGGCCTCGGAGTCTTCTTTAATTGGGGGTGTTACTTGGAATCCTGACATTGATGGAATTCACATTTTGACAACTTTGCATAGAGTTAAGCGGTGAGGAGTTTTTTCAGCACTTGCCGCACCAGCGTTACATGCTTTTCGAGGGTCTTGCTGAATATGAGAATGTCAGCCAGGTAAACTAGGACATGTTTGTAAAAGTATTATGCAGCACTTCATTGATTAATTGTATGAAGACTGCTGGGGCTCCTTGCAGACCGAATGGCATGACTTTGAATTGGAAGCTTCCAAGCAGACAGTTGAAGGCTGTTTTCCATTCATCTCCTTTTTTTATTCTGATGCAGTAGTAGGGTTCCCTCAAGTCTAGTTTCGTGAGCACCTTGCCCTTGGCTAAGTGGTTTAGCATGTACTTCATAAGTGGGAGGGGGCAGGTGTTCTTTACACAAATTGCATTAATTCCACAAAAATCCACACAAAGCCTTATCCCCTCCATCTTTTTTTCCTTTGAACAGTACTGGGGCAGCCACCCTGGATTTTGTGGGTTGGATGAAGACCCGCACTAAGTTAGCATCAATGTACTTTCTCAGCTCCTCCATTTTCTTGGGGGTCTTGGAGTACATCTTTGGTTTGGGCAGCTTGGCCCCCAGCATGAATTTGATCGCACAATCTGTCACGCAGTGAGGGGGGAGGAAGTTGCAATCGTCTTCACTAAAAACTCCTGATAGGTCCCGGTATTCCCTTGGCACTTGCAGACTGGAGCTATGACAAATCAAATGAGTTCTCAGTGATGGCCCATTTCTAGTCTGATCAGCTCTGTGACTAGTGTGGCAGGGGCTCTGCCGATTAGTGTCCCATCAACTTGCTCAAAGTGGATGGGGTGAGCTAGGGATCTCATGTGTATGTCTAGCTGCTCAACTATGAGGAGGCTGATTAGGCATCTGGTGCAGCCGGTGTCAATGACGGCCTCTATTTCCCCTTGGGCCCCTGTTTCTGGCACTACTATCTGAGTTTTGATAGTAAACGGGTGGATGGCTTCACTTACCATTGGGTCATCATTGCAGCTGTTTCCCTCACCAAAGGTTGGAAGGGTTTCCTTGGCTGGAGTTTCCTCAACTTCAGTGGGAAGGAGTGGAACCTCCACAGTCTGCTTGGTAATTCTTCTTTTATCAGTTCTTCCTTGCAGGGTCTGCAAGGGTCTTCCTTGCCCATGGTGTGGCTGGAGTCTGGGCTTGGGGGACTGTGGCCAGAGCCAATCATTCAGAAGCCCGGTGCCCATGCAGACCACACTGGTAGCACTGGGTGGTCCTGAATGGTGTGGGAGGTGGCACTGCTGGTGGCTTCACTGGGGTTTGGTGACCCAAAGGCCTTCTCATGGGTTTCTCTGTAGTAGGCTTTCTGTGGGGGTGAATTTACAGATCTATGGCCATAGTGGTATTGTACCATGGTTGTATGCCTTCCGGTACTCCCCTGATGCCACAAGCTTGCCTAAGGTCTGGACTGAGGGCTTCCTTGAAGTGGTAGACCAGTAGACATTCTGACCAGTCTCTCAGCTTCCCAGCTGGTCTCCTAAATTCCCAAATTAACTCCTTGGAGGCCTGGCCGGGTTGCTTTAGTGCCTTAATATGGGACTCAGCTTCTACTCTGTGGACCATGTCTTCAAACTGGCCTCAGAGTAGTTGGATGAATTCATCGGCATTGTCCAGCTCAGGGGCTTCTTCATCATTAAGCTCTGTTATCCAGTCCATCGCCTCTCCCTTGTTCATGCCATCCGTGATCTGATGGGTATTGATTTCCATATTGGTCAATCTAAGCCCAGACCTGGTTGAGGAAATAGGCTAGCTTCCCTGGAGTCCTGTCAAAGGTTGCCTTGAACCGTGAGTGGGGGAGCTGCTGGTGGGGCTGATTGCTGAGCCAGTTGCTGAGCTTACACAGGCTATTGGGCTGGCACAGGCTTCTGGGCTGCCACCGGCTGCTGGGCTGGAATCTGTTGTGGGGCCACAGCCAGTTGTTGGAGATGCACAGGTGGTTGGGCCGGTACTGGCTGGGGTCCCAGGACCAGTGGCTGGAAGCTCACTGGGTGTGGGCTGCAGGATTGGGGCAGGCATCCATTGGTATTGCACCCATCCCTGGTTGGGATAAAATTCCCATCCAGGAGGAATCTGGTCCCCCAGAGGTAGTCTGAATGCAGGTTGCTGGGATAGAGCACTTGGTCCCAGCAGCCCTGGTTGTGGTCCTTGCAACACTATGCTGGGCTGGCTCAGTAAGCTCTGTTGCTGCGCCATTCCAATCCCTGCAGGGGCTGTCACTCCAGTAGCTCAGCCTGGTGTGGGAGACTGTGGAACGACCTTCTGGGCATCAAATAAAAGGAGGTAGATGCCCTGCTTAGTGGTGCCGCAACTTCCTGGCTTGAGTTTCCTCAAAGTTCCACTTTATTAGAGATGTAATATTGGCATATCTGGGAAAATCCGAATCTGAAAGCTTAAAAATAATAACATTTACTGAATTAATACATGGTTTGAAAGATTAAGAAATGTACCAAGGAATATTCTTATGTGCTTTGTCAGAAAGAAGATCAGAGATCAGGTTTTCAGAGATCAGGTAGTCCATTTTGATTGACTAAATTGGAAGGAATGGTCACTTATAAACAACAAATGTTCAGATTGAACTCAGTCCCAAATTTCTAGAAAAGTTCAAATGGGAAGTAGAAGAAATGCAAATGAAATGACAAAGGGCTTTGGCACTTTGGACCCTAAACAGCTACAACAAAAAAGGAGGAGACCACCACTCTAAGTGCTACAGATCTTAACTTTTCTAAATTCTAGTGATAAAAATGGATTATAAATGTCTAACATGGAATATAGATAGAGATCTTCAAAAATTATTTCACAATTTTAAAAAAATGCAACATATATTAGGAAAAAAAGAAATAAAATATTTGATTTGCAAAAAAATTGGGCAAAATATTCATTGCAGCAGGATTTAAAAAGAGAAATTGAGTTGTTTTATATACAGTATACACCCCAATTATACTTAGAACTGATACTGACTAATGATTGTGTTAAGTATATTGGGGGGGGGGTTTGCTTTGTATGGAACCAAGACTCTGATAATGAGAATTTATGTTCCAAATAAATACAATTTACTTTTTATAAAGGATTTATGGACAAATTAATAGACTTACCATATGAAGATTGGTGTTTAATGAGGGACTGGAAGGAAGTAATTTCTCCACAAAAGGACAGAGCCTCAGAGAAAGACATTAAAATAACACAAGGGAAATTACTGAAAGTATATATTTTTTTACATAATGGACAATTTAGAGTCAATAGATCTAAGAAGACACAAAGATGGTGATGTAAAAGTATATACATATTTTTCTAAAAAAATATATCTTTAAATGAAACATTGTTGAAGAAGGAAATAGTAATGGAGGACTGTAAAAAGAAATATGTCACTTTCAATCACTTTTTCATTATAGACTATTTCTGCACCGGTTTGCCCGTTTCCCCGAAAGTAGCCGGAATATTTCTTTGCATTTTTGTTTATATTTCTCCTAGATGCTTATTTTTGTTCATCCGATATGTTTTTGAATATACATTTCCCCCAATACACAATTTTTTTGCAAAAAATGTTGACCAATAAACTGTGGGTTGCATAATGTTACTCTTAATACAAGTAATGGAAACTGCTTTGCAAATTTATGAAATTATAAATATTAGCATATGACTTGGGTGGGTGCAGGATCTATTATATTTGTCTTCAAAGACAAATAAATATTATATATTCCCTGAAGAGATCTGGCAGGCACCATATTTACAAGGTATCAAATAAATTCCAATCTAACCTATTTATAACATCTTCAGATCATTTTCACATTGTTGCTATCACTAACTATAAAGTTATAACTATATCAATAATTTGTATCAATAATTATAGTTATTTAAATGAGAAATATAAGCCTAGCATCCATAAATACTATGAACATTTAAATTTTAAATGTCTAATTTAAGCCAACATTACTTTGATTCAGGATAAAATTATACTATAGACTGTCATCCTGAAGTTGGGATATTAGATAATGAAAATGGAATTCTTGAAGACTTCCGGCAGTGACATCAGCGTGCTAGGAACAAAGGGGACTGAGCTCCGTTCCCTAAGTTCCAATTTTTGATCTGGAAGCCGTTTTTTTGGTGCTATTGACCAAGAGGTCAATAGATTAAAGGGGAAATCCCAATGACCTCGGAGGTGACAGCAATCACCCCAAAGGTTCAGGGAAAACCCCTTAATTCTGACCGGAAAAAAACCAGCTATTTCTGGCTGGCCAGAACGTTGACATCTGTCTAAGAAGGAAGCAAAGATTGAACTAAAAAGACATCGGCAAAAAACAACAAGGAAATAAAACTTGGAAAGGTACAACTACAGAGTGAAGGAAAATATAATTAAAAGAGAGACTCCAAACTGATTGGCGAAACGGAGCCATAAAGAAGCGGTGAAGTGCAAGTAAATGGAGTGAAGTGGAGAAACCAACCAGAGGGTGACTAAGCAGAGTTGACAGGCAACGAAACCAATGTGGATTTAAAGGAACACACACTGGAGAGTTGTGGATTACAAAACATATTGAATTTGATCTGATTGGGATTCGAAACTTGGTAAGGATTAATTGGATTGCGAAAGGAATACGGGAGGAAATGTTGGACTCACTACAAATGGAAATGGAGCTGAGACAACTGAGGAGAGGCAGTTACTGAACGTCAGAGCGGACTTAGAGGAACCTTTGAATTTGTATCCGTGGCCGCAGAAGCAGTGCACTTGGAATCAGTGAACAAACGGTGAACTTAAACAATCATATTAGAATATTTACCCTGAAATAACTAAGCGACATTGAGGTTTTGGAAGTGTGATATTAACACTATTGGAAAGCAAATTGAAAGACTCTTGCAACAATTCACATGGGAGATAGGTTTGAATGATGCAGGACTAATTGAGAATTACAATGACCACAATCCTAGAAGTTAAATACAACTTTTGAGATTTAACTAATCAATTTTTTTCTATTCTCTTCTAACTTTCTATACCTATAGTATATTGTATTATAATTTATAAGTTTCAAATGCACAGTCTAAGTAAATTGAATTGATAAATATATAGCAATAAGAAGAGTGTATATATTTACTTATAGATACATAAAGAAGAAAGATAGAACAGTATCTAGCTTTAGTAAACTGATTGATAATATTGTAGGATTTTAATAGAAAATAGCACTATAACAAACAGCTTATTTTCATTCTTGTCTTTGTCTTTTTTGTGATATAATCTATTATAAACCTAAGTCATTGATATATTACTATTGGATTGATAAATTGAAATAGAGTGATCTAGAATTTTTAGAATATATACTTTGTGTTTATTATATATATAATTTATAGCTACCATAGATATACTACTGTTTAGAATAAGAATAGACATTTAATATTGATAAGATTCAGTAAATATACAACTAAGAAATTAACAGTATTTCTAAGAGAGAAATAGATACATGATTTGCTGAAATACTTGATTTTTTCCCTACTCCCCATTCAAGATTCTTCGATCCTTATATAATGATATTGGAAAGTGAACTCCGGAAAATTGATTAGATTTGAAAGTTAAATAAGCATATCTTGCTCCCATAATTAATATAAACTATATAAATAATTCATCAACAAGAAATCCCACTCCATAACATAGACTGTGTATGAAAATTTGGGAAGCAGTAAAACAGAAAATTAAGATGACAACCACTCGGTCATCCCGACAACCAAAACAAGTAAAAGGATAATTTCCAACCAAACATCGACCACTGCATCACTGATACAACAGAAAATGATAGACACAATGCTAACCACAGAAAAAGAGAAAATACCCCCAACACTCAATATTCAAAATATACATTCAGTTCTGGTGATGATACAAGAGGGGATGAATAAAACACAGGAATCAATAGCCAACAATCATGAAGAAAACAGGAAGAACCATGAAGAACTGAAATCAGATGTAGGAGAAATAAAGGACAACTTTAAAAAAAATGGATGATAAGATGGAAAAGATTCAACAAAACATTGCAAAAAATGAACAACAGAGCCAAAATATTGAAATAAAAATGGACCAAGCAGAGAGAAAACTGGATGACATGGAAAGCGACCAAATAGCATTGAATAAAGAACTGGAGATTCAATTTCATATTTAGAAATGGAGAAGGCATCCTTCTACCTAAGATTCCAAAACATCGCTGAAAACAGAGAAGAGGATCTGAGAGATTTAATGGTAGGGATTTTAGCGGAGGCAACCCAAAAAAATAAGGATGAAATTAATAAAGAGATAGATGAAGTCTATAGCGTATACACAAATTACGCTCAAAGAAACAAATTACCCAAAGAGATCCATATTAGATTCACAAGGAAATCGGTGAAAGAAGAAATATATAAAATAATGAGAGAGGAAGCAATTACCTACAAAGGCAAAGAAATAATAACATTAAAACAAATACTGAGAAGAATAAGAGAAACAAGGAAAAATTATAACTTTCTAACAATAGAATTGAACAAACACAAAATAATGTTTAGGTAGTTGACACTAGGGAATTCTTGTTTCATGGCAAGATAAAAAACACAGACTTGACACCTTAGAGAAGGCACAACAGTTTTTTGATAGCTATTTTGTACTAGAAGAGGAACAAGAATCTGAAGTTGTTTTTTTAATTTATTTATTTATATTTATATGCCGCCCTTCTCCGGAGACTCAGGTTCAACAAGATGCTACAAACAAGGAGGACTCAGTAGATGAAGTACAGAGAGAATGAGAAGGAAGAACAAGAAGGGAGAAAGAGAAGATGGAAAGAGAGGGAGCAAGGGAAAAAACACAAATTATTGCAAAAAAAACAAGAAGACTCAGGACAGCAAGGAGATAGAAGATTGGAATGGAGAAGGAACTAAAACTGATATCAATTAATATAAATGGCTTAAATATCCCATCTAAGAGAACTCACATATTTAAAAACTTACAGAAATTGAAGGCAGATATTATAACATTACAAGAAGTCCACATCAAAAAACAACACCAACGACTATTAGAAAATAAATGTTTGGGAACGTTCTATACTGCACTAACAGAACAAAAAAAGAAAGGAATTGCAATGTATATCCAAAATCACATACAAGCAAAATAAATATTTGCAGATGAGGAGCGTAGGACTCCGATGATCAAGATTAGAACAGGAACGAAAACTATACTATTAGAGTTACTCTATGCGCCGAATGGAAGCCAAACAGACTACTTCAAAAAAATACACAATATAATCAAAGAATTGGACTATCAAAATATATGTCTCATTGGAGACTATAACACAATTGTTAATACAGAAAAGGATTCTCAAAGTAGGAAACAAAATAAATCTAGAAAAAAAACACTTCTGGATACATTTCACGATATGGTACAAGAATTTCAACTACAAGACGCCTGGAGGGAAATCAACCACAATAAAAAACAATTCACTTTCTATTTGAATCCGCACCAATCTTGATCCAGAATTGACATGGCTTGGATGTCAGCAGAGCTCAGACTAAACATCAAACAAATAGAAATTGCAACAAACACATGGGCAGATCACAGTCTGATTGAAATAACATGGAAGGGTCACCAGACATGGAGAAGATGGATGATGGATAAAGACATCATAAAGGATAAACAATATGTGGAAATCCAAAGAGAACTGAAAATATTTTTCCAAATTAATGTAAAAGAACACACTAGTCTTCAAAACTTATGGGATACAACCAAAGCATATATCAGACGCCTAACAATTGCTTATACAGCAAAAAAATAAATAAAAATAAAGATAAGCAACAAACTAAAGAGAATTTAGTGACACACCTGCAACAATATGAATCAGAATTAAAGGAAGAGCCACATAATCAAGAAATCAAAGAGAAAATAAACCTTACAAGTCATAAAATAAATTTAATTACAACAACGGAGATAGCAAGGAAAATTAAAATGGCTAAACAAAACCAATTCGAACATGCAAATAAAACTGGCCGGTGGCTGGCCTACAAACTGAAAAAAGAAAAAGAGAAGAAAATGATATTGCAATTAAAAGACGAAGATGGACAAATACACCATAATAATGAGGACAAAAAACAAATTGCAAGGGAATTTTTCCAAAACCTATACGCAAAAGAACAAATTCAAGAAGATATTATAGAATATTTAAGTAAAATAAATATCCAGGAATTAAAAGAAGATCATATTGAATTATTGAATAGACTGATTTCCATGTTAGAATTAAAAGAAACAAGGAAGAAACAAAAAACAACAACAAGACACCGGGAACAGATGGCATACCATCCGAGTTTTATAAGACATTCCAGCAATCACTAGACAACATCCTAATACAAGTATTTAACGATGCACTTCTGGAAGCTGAAATCCCACAATCATGGAATGAAACAATAATCACATTAATACCAAAACAAGATTCGGATCCTGCTGACATTAAGAATTATAGACCAATATCCCTTCTTAATATAGACTACAAACTATTCACATCCATTATGACACAGAGACTGAAAAATTTCATTAAATACCATATACATCCAGATCAAAATGGCTTCATTCCTGGATGACAAATCCAAAATAATACAAGGATAATTATCAATATTCTTGAATACTATGAACAATGACCAGATAAGCAGCTAGCTTTAATTTTCCTGGACACACAAAAAGCGTTTGATAATCTTGATTGAACATTCCTAATAGCACAATTGGAAAAGATGAAATTTGGAGAAAGATTTGTAAATATGATCAAAAGGATATATAATACCCAAACTGCAAAAATATTGATTAATGGAGAGACAACAAAGCAATTTGAGATAAAGAAAGGGGTGAGGCAAGGATGCCCCCTATCCCCCATATTGTTTATATTAACACTGGAAATATTACTGAAAGAAATTAGAGAAGATAAAGAAATAATGGGATTAAAGATAAAGAACCAGGAATATAAACTGCAAGCCTTTGTGGATGATATAGTGCTCATCCTAGAAAAACCATTACAATCAGGATCAAAATTATTGACAAAAATACAACAATATGGGGAAGTAGCAGGCCTGAAAATAAACAAACAAAAAACCAAAATGTTAACAAAGAACCTCACCAAAAATCAAGAAAAAGAATTGGAAGATATGCTAGGGATACAAAGAGCAAAGAAAGTGAAATATCTAGGGGTCTGGCTTACCAATAAAATATCAACACTCAAGGAAGATAATTACAATAAACTGGCCAAACAAATAGAAAAAGATTTAGAATTTTGGTCTAAACATCAGCTGTCATTTCTGGGTAAAATTGCCTCCATTAAAATGAATATTCTGCCAAGGATGTTGTACCTATTCTGTGTGATACCAATAAATCCAGGCAAAACTTACTTCAAAGATTTGGACAAGATGATACTAAAGTATATCTGGCAGGGGAAAAAGGCAAGAGTTAAATTAAAGCACTTACAGGATAAACGTGAAAGAGGAGGAATGGGACTTCCAGATTGGCAGACTTACCACAAAGCATCATCACTAACATGGATTAAAAACTGGATCGAACTCAAAAACAGACACACACTAACATTAGAAGGCTTTGATCTGATGAAAGGATGGCACACATACCTATGGGAAGAGAAACCTAAAAAACATGAACAATTCCGAAGACATTGTGAGAGACACTTTGTTAAAGGTCTGGACTGAAATTAAGAAGAATCATTACAATAGAATCCCATGATGGATCTCAACAATGGAAGCACATATATACCCAAATATGATGGACATAAACAAAATGAAAATGTATCAAGACCTCTTAAATGATGAAGGAAAGTTAAAAACAAGAGAGAAACTAAAAATACAAGGTGTGGAAATTGACTGGTGGCCATACCTACAATTAAAATCTAGACACCAAACAGACATGGAAAAATATGGAATTCAAAAAGAACCAAACAAATTAGATAAAATACTATTAGGCCCAAATGAGAAATTAATAACCAAAATTCACAACTTTTTACTAGCATATAAATTAGAAGAGAAATAGTAAAAGAGAACATGATTATATGGGCGAAGAATTTTGGATACAGCATTGAACTAAGTAAATGGGAAAAACTATGGAAAATTAACAGCAAATTGACATTATCAGTACCATATAAAGAAAACACTTACATGATGTTCTACAGATGGCATCTCCCCCCGGCATGGATCTCAAAAATGTTCCCCAACACTTCCCCACTCTGTTGGAAATGCAAAGTACAAAAAAGGACATACTACCACATGTGGTGGTTGTGCCCAAAAGCAAAACAATTTTGGAATAAAATCAAAATCCAATTGGAAGAAATAACAGCACAAAAAATACCATTAAAACCGGAAACATATTTATTAGGTATACTTATAAATAATTACAAAAAAGATATAATATATTTAATTACACACATTCTGACTGCAGCAAGAATTATCTTTGCACAAAATTGGAAAACGGAAGAAATCCCAACATAAGATAGAATAATATCGAAAGTAATGAAATGCGCCGAATTGGACAAACTCACCAAAGAAATCCAAGAAAAGGAAGAATCTGACTACTATCTGGTTTGGCAAAAGTGGTATCAATGGCTGGAGAAAAGGAATACCAAACAAAAAGATGATCCTAAAAGACTTGAACCAAATCCTGTACCAAACGAGATACAACAGTCTACAACAAAACCCTAATAAAAATAATATCATTATATAAGGTGAGAGGTGAGAGTATATATTGAGAAATACATTTTACCAATGTACTGTAACATAAAAAAACAGTCTTTGTTAACCAGATGCCAACATTTAGCCAACCATGTTTGGGCTTTGAAGCTAAGTAGGATTGGCCAAGTTAGTGGTTGGATGGGGGAATCTCCATTTCAAGGCTAGTTGGGAATTGGGGAGAACAACAACAAAACAGCTTTTTAAAAAACAGATTAACAGAGTTGGAGGGGTCTTTATAGGTCATCTAGTCCAACCCCCCACTCAAGCAGGGGGTTTTTCCCCCCAAACTTTTTCCAAAAGAAGGCAGTGGCAAACTATTATTATTACCAAAAGAACTATATGTCCTTGTAGTTACCAGAAATGACTCAGCTTGTAAAGACTTCTTTTTGATATTTTTAATTGATGTTTGTATACTTTTTGTGCTTTTAATATGCTGTACACCGCCCTGAGTCCTTCAGGAGAAGGGCGGTATAGAAATAATAATAATAATAATAATAATAATAATAATAATAATAATAATAATAATAATAATAATAATAATAACAACAACAATAATAATAATTATTATTATTATTATTGTTAAAGTTGTAGCCAAAGAACTTTTAACTCTATTTCATGAATCTTTGCAGGTTTCTGCCCTTTTAACAACCCTTGACATATTACAAAGCTTATATGAGGCCCCCAATTCCCCCCAGATCTGTACAACTTATACCCCAGAGCAGCAGTGAAATCCACTTTCCTTCACCTTCAGGAACGGGAGCACGTGGGAGCACGCACGCACTATGTGCATGCCTGCCTCTTCTGCACATGTGCAGAGGGTCAAAAATGGGACGTAATGATGTCCCAGCAGGTGGGCAGAGCCTCCCGCTGCCGGCACTACCGGTTCGCGCAAGCCAGATAGATCTGGCCAGATTTCATCACTGCCCCAGAGATTAGATTTAGAATGAAAGATCTGACTATTATTTAAACAAATAAATACATTAAATAAAGACATATCTGGGGCAAGAGAAAAATCCAGATTTTTTAAACCACCTTCAAAAAAACCAAAAAGAGATGGAAGAATATATATATATTAAAAAAGCTAAAATTTTTGAACACTAAACATTTTCATTTAGATATGCTTTTGAAATCTGGATACAGTGATAAACATTCAAATACATCTGAAAAAATGAAATGGAAAACTGCAGATATGAGATTTTTAGAATACCATACATCTACTATAATAACAGATTCTTTCACATAAAGTTGGCACATTTGTGATGTAACTGCATGTTGGAACATCAGAACAGTTTGGATTTCAGTCAAGATCTGAGGAAACATTTGGACCACAGTTCCTTTTGTTACAGGAGTTTTTCCCTCATCAGTGCACTACAAGCAGATGTTCTTGTAAAGCCCTGTACTATGTTTTCATCTCTGAAGCAATAATTGTTTAAGCCATTTCTCAATTATTGCACATTGTTGTTTGGGAGCCAAGTTAATGTTCCATATCCATTCCCTTTTGATTCCTTCCAAGCATCTTCTGTTTATGAAGATTTTTTTTCTACTTAAATTTCCTTATAATTCTTTCCAAATGCAATCTAACACAATATTTATATATCACAATTTATAGCACTTTATCTTTTTCAGATTTCAATTTTATTAATCAGGAAAGAAAGGCTGGTAATAAAATCATTGTTATGTCTACTGATATATAAGTTCCATTGCTTCCTTTCATTAAAAATGATATATGCAGCTCAATAAAGTTACTAAAGCAGTGGTATGTTTTAATGGAGGAGATTACAATAAAATAAGTTTGGAGAGAAGTTTAGATCCAAAGTGGATGAAGGAAGGATGCAAAGTGGACAAAACTGTGCCACATATACATTTATGAGATAAATATCTGAAATTTTGTTCGGGATTTTTTTTTTTCTGTTGGGAGGGAGGATAGGCAGTAGGGGACGGGTTCTTTGCTTTTAAACAAAAGATACCATCTTAGTAATATTTTAACAGTATGATTTGCCAAAATGAAATGCATTATGACCCAAACAAGCACAGAATCTAGACAACTGAATTCAGTGGAAAACATTTGGGCAATGTTATTTACAAAACTGCATAGATTAGGTGGAATGGCTACAAGGTGCCAATTCCAGGAATGGATATTCATGAAAATGGTGTGAATGTGGATATCTTTTTAAAAGCTATATAATGGGAAAAATTAAACAGAGCAGGCTGAACACTGAATAAAAAGAAGGCTATAGATAAATAATAGAAACTCATGCACATATACAAACACATAACTATCACCTCCTCTAAGTCAGACTGCAAATGGTGAGACCAGCTTTCCTCCCTGATTACTTCTGCAGAATGGATAGGAGTTTTATGGGAGCTCTCTGCAGACACAAACATGTCTGTTATGAGGTAGCAGGACAAAGAAAAGCAAATCTAGACAACAGTATACACAGGGAGGCTGAGAGAATGTCTCAAATCTTTCTTTTTCTCCTCTTCCTGAAACAACAAAAGTCAGTTGACATCATCTTATTTGGAAATATTTTCCATATGTTGAGGAGTGTCCACAATGAAGTCAAATACCTCAACACAGCAGCCAAAACCATGCAATCAAGTCCTGCCCCTTTTACAACTGTGCAATCATTCTTCATGGATGCCCTTTCTTCAGGGGCCCTTTGAATATGTAATGGTGTGAGTCACTAATTCCCTCTGACAGTGTTAATTTCAGGAAGCATCAAGTTGATGATTGGTGGTTAAGACGTTGATGTTTCTGCCACTTGCAGGCTATAAAAAGGGAATAACAATGATACACCTGTCCTAGGAAGAATCCTAGAGAATGTCTTGCTGTGTTTGAGGTACTTAATGAAATGCCTTCACAAACAGAATACAGAGTTGTGAGATTCTCAGCTTTAGGGCAAAATGCTCTTTAATAAGCCTCTTCTCAATAATAGTCCTTTGAATAAAATTGACAGTAGTGGCCCATGACAATACTAGTCAATTGGAAGTGTTGTGTTCTGTTACATTTTGGTGAGAGTTTTGAATAAGGGAATAATTCCTGATTGGCTGACAGCCTCTCCAGAACTGTATACAAGGAGGGCTGCAGCCTCAGTTCTTTGCTGAAGTCTCACTGTAAATAAAGAGCTGTTGTCACTTGCCTGCTTGTGCCTTCGTTAATTCCCAAGCCACCACATTGGCGACGAAGGTGGGATTTGGCCACAAGAGGCGGCCCAGTGAGACACGAGGTTCAGCTAGGCTACGAGGCGAACAAGAGGTGGCATACCAAACATGTCTGCTTACGTTCCGGCCAAGCCTTTTGACCCGGCCTGTGAAAAATGGGCTTCATACATGACTCGGTTCGAGTGCTCGCTCGAAGCCAGCGATATGCAGGGGCTCTCTGCAAACTGAAAAAGAGCCCTCTTCCTGAGCCACTGCAGACCGGACGTGTTCGAGATGGCAGAGTCACTCAGCGAGCCAACGCCGGTTCAGACTGTCCCCTGGGACACCCTGATGACAACCTTTCGGGCTCACTATGCTCCCGTGCCCTCCAAGTTTGTGCAACAGTACCAGTTCCGACAGCGCATCCAATGGGAGGGAGAGCTGGTCAGCGCCTATATGGCAAGCTTACGCAAAGCCACAATCCACTGCGACTACAGAGATCTAGACGATGCATTGTTAGAGCAACTGATCTGTGGTGTTCGCGACACAAGACTACAGAGGCGGCTGCTCGCCAAACTGGGCCTGACACTTTCGGGTGCCCTAGACGAGGCCAGGACTCACGAAGCCTCCACGAAAGCCGTGGAAGCCCTGCAGCACCCACTGACCAGCAAGGACAGTTCCAAGTCCTTACCCGTCCACAGAGAGGATGCCCAATCCAGCTCGGAGGCTGATTCAGATGAGGATGTTTTCCGGACGGAAAAGCAGAAAGACTCAAACAGCCCCCGACGAAGCTGCCGGAGCTGTGGCGGAAACCATGATAGACTGTTGTGCAAATACAAAGAGGCCATTTGCAGACGTTACGATAAGAAGGGGCATTTGGCACAAGTCTGTAGGGCCACTCTGCCCAGAAAACACCAGCCACGTGACCACCACAGCCAACCAGAATCAACGTGCCAAAAACAACCAACCAAAGATGGCAGCGCAAAGCATCGGCGCGAAATTCAACCGCGAGACGGCTACAGCACACACGTGGACCAGGCCAGCACGGTGGTCGAGGACAAGGTCTCCACAATCGTTGAAATCAACGGCAGACCCTATGAAATGGAAATTGACACCGGATCGGCTCTGTCCATAATGTCATGGGGGACCCTGAAGTCAATTCTACCATCGTTTCAAAAGGACCAGCTCGCAAGGCAAAGGCTGCGGATTCTCGATTACCAGGGCAACCGAGTTCCTGTCGAAGGTGTTGGCATGTTCCAAGTAACCTACGGTGACTACAAAAAAACCTTGCCACTGACCGTTGTGACCAGACAGCTGCCCAGCCTTTTGGGCATGGGGTGGTTCCGAGGCCTTGGCATGGGCTTCACCGGCATCCACAGCATACTCAAGTCACCTCTAAAGGACAGCCTCCTGACTGAGTTCCAGGATGTCTTTTCGGATTCCTTGGGCAAGTATGTAGGGACCCCTATTTCTCTAAATATAGACCCCAGCGTGCCCCAAGTCAGGTTAAAGGCTCGAAGAGTCCCCTTTGCATTACGGCCAAAGATAGACATTGAGCTGGACAAATTGATTAAGCAGGGAGTGTTGGTCCCCGTTGACCATGCTAAATGGGAGACCCCCATAGTTACCCCAGGAAAATCGGACGGGTCGGTCAGAATTTGCGCCGACTACAAGTGCACAATCAATAAGGCTTTGCAGCCAAGCACCTATCCGGTGCTGATTGTGCACCATCTACTACACTCCCTGGGGCCAGGCAAAATTTTTGCAAAATTAGACTTGGCACAAGCCTATCAACAAATACCAGTTGACAATGCCACGGCAGAGGCACAGACAATTGTAACGCATAGGGGGGCGTTCAAATGCACCCGGCTCCAGTTCGGACTTAGTGTCGCTCCGGGGCTTTTCCAGAGCACTATGGAGCGCCTGTTGCAGGGCCTTCCAGGGGTGGTGCCCTACTTCGACGACGTCTTGATTAGCGCCCAGACCGAACAACAACTGGGAGACAGAGTGAGGAGCGTTCTGTCCCGATTCAGGGAAGCGGGACTCAAATTAAAGAAAAGCAAATGTATGTTTGCTGTCCCCTCTGTCGAGTTCCTGGGCTACAAGATCGATGGCACAGGCATCCACCCCACAGAAAGTAAGGTTAGGGCTATCAGGAATGCGCCCACCCCAAAATCCAAAGCAGAACTCCAAGCCTTCCTTGGACTGCTCAATTTCTATTCAATGTTCTTAAAGGACAAGGCCACCGTGGCTGATCCACTTCACAAACTTTCGGGAAAGAACGCACCGTGGGTTTGGGGTAAACCAGAGTCTGCCGCGTTCAAAGCTGTAAAAAGACTGCTAGCTGAAGACAGTTTCCTTATACAGTATAACGCTAAATTGCCACTCGTCTTAGTTTGTGATGCTTCCCCGTTTGGAGTTGGCGCCGTCTTGGGCCATAGACTGCCAAATGGCCTAGAGGCACCCATAGCATACTACTCCCACACTCTGTCTAGCGCTGAACAGAATTATAGCCAGCTAGACAGAGAGGCATTGGCCGCAATTGTGGGAGTGAAGAAATTCCATGAATATCTCTATGGCAGGACATTCGAGTTGGTTACTGACGATCGGCCTCTGCTAGGATTATTGGCCGGAGACAAGCCCACCCCCGCTGCTCTCTCTCCGCATATGACTAGATGGATTATTTTTCTGTCTTCATATTCCTACAAACTGGTTCACCGCCCCGGGTGATCCCTGGGCCATGCAGACGGCCTCAGCCATTGCCCCCTTCCCGAGCTGCTGGATGACCCGACACCGGAGGCCCCTGTCCTTTTGCTGGACGCTCTGACTCTGGGTCCCATTTCCTCTAGTGAGGTGGCCAGGGCCTCCGCAAGAGACTCTGTTATACGCACTGTCAGTGGTTGGGTTTTGAAGGGGTGGCCGCCCAAGGTGGATGGAGGGGATTTTCAAACGTTTGTCAATAAGCGTAATGAATTGTTCATACGGGGGGGATGCTTACTGTGGGGTGATAGAGTTGTCGTGCCATCCAAGTTGCACACCAGGGAGTTACTTCACGAGGGGCACCCGGGCATAGTTAGGATGAAGAGCCTAGCTCAAGGCTACGTATGGTCGCCCAATATGGACCAAGATATCTCTCAGTGGGTGGGGAAATGCACGCCCTGCCAGGAATCTCACCCCGATCCCCCGGTTGCCCCAATCCGAGAATGGGAAAAGCCAAAAGGGCCATGGGGGAGGATCCACATCGACTTCGCAGGCCAATTCCATGGCCAAACATTCTTGATAGTAGTCGATGCATACTCTAAGTGGCTCGAGATCATTCTCATGTCTTCGACCATGTCCCAAGTGGTTATCAGGGCCCTTTGGAAGTTATTCGCCACACATGGGCTTCCGGATACTCTGGTATCCGACAACGGCCCTCAGTTTACAGCCACCCAGTTCGAAGGCTACCTGGCTGAGCTGGGCATTCACCATGCCCTCTCGGCCCCTTTCCATCCGGCTTCGAATGGCCTTGTTGAATGTTTCATGAGGACGGCCAAGGAAGCCTTGTCCAGGTTAGATAATGGTGACTGGCAAGCCAGGATAGATCAATTTTTAGCAGTTCAGCATGCCACACTGTGCACAGCTACGGGGAGAAGCCCCGCAGAGCTACTCATGGGGAGGAAACTTAGGTGCATCTTAGACAGGCTTCACCCAAACTACTCCCATGGTAGCTTTAAGGGTGAAATCACGGGGCTGAGACAATTCCAAGTCGGGGACTTGGTATACACCCAAAACTATGCAAATGGCCCACTATGGGTCGTGGGAACAATTACTGGGGTAACTGGACCAAAGTCATACACTGTAGATGTCGGGGTTGACAAAATTTGGAAACACCACATAGACCAGCTCAGGAGAAGGTTAGTTAGCGAGGTCAAGCACAACACAGAACTCACTGACCCTAACTACAACAACTTCTCCAAAACAGCTAACTCAAACCCGATTCTGAGGGAATACTTACCTGAGAAACCGTGGGTCCAGCGCTGCCCCAGCAAGCCGACACTCCCAACCGGGGATAGCCACGCCCCGGATCAAATCCAGGAGGTTCCATTGGCGGAGCCGGGAGAGACAGAGGGTCCCTCCGACCGGCTCAACGCCTTACTGAAGACTGATCTGCGCAGGTCAGCCCGGACGAGAACACGCCCAAGGCACCTGCGAGATTTTGTGTGTACATATGTAAATATTTGAGTGTAAGTGCCTTCTGGGAGGGGAGGGGTGTTGTGTTCTGTTACATTTTGGCGAGAGTTTTGAATAAGGGAATAATTCCTGATTGGCTGACAGCCTCTCCAGAACTGTATACAAGGAGGGCTGCAGCCTCAGTTCTTTGCTGAAGTCTCACTGTAAATAAAGAGCTGTTGTCACTTGCCTGCTTGTGCCTTCGTTAATTCCCAAGCCACCACAGGAACACTGTCATAACAACACTGTTTGGGAAATGAATGTAATGGGAAAACCATCAGTATGTACAAAATACCTATCCAAGCAAAGGGTATTAAGAGGGGACTATTACAAATATTCTACGTATTTGCTTAAAGAAATGAATATCAGTTTTTGCCATCTTTTTCCTGTCCACAAACCATCCATCCAGTTGGGGACTGATCTAAGAAATTGAGTAATTTGTCCCCTCTATATAGAAATTGACATTATCAATACTGCAATTGAGAAAGTCCATCTCCATATAGAAGAAACAAATTACTCAGTTCCTTAGATCACTCCCCAATCTTTGAGGTATGTGAAACCATTACTGTACAAAATAGCTAATAGTATTTAAAGTTCTGATTTCAGTCATTTTTCATGGATAAAAGTAAAGCCAAGGGAAAACGTGGAATACAGTTCCAATGTATACAAGGATGAAGAATAATTTTATTTCTGCCATATTTTAAAGGAAACAGATGTATCTCTGATTAATATTGTAATACAATTTTTGGCTGAGAACTGCATATAGCTCACAGTTGTTTCATCTTTAAGTAGAAAGGTAGTAGGAGCATAATTTCCATCTCTATGAGCTAGAAATTGGCCTGAAATTTTAAAAAAGCATAAAGTTTGAAGGCGGGCTTTAAAAAAAGATTTTAATGAAGCAATATTAACATTTCTTAAGAAATTATGATTCTGAATGCTCAGATCTTTGATAATATCTAATGTATTTGAAGAGATATTCAAATGTACTGTCAAATGTTTTAACTGTATCCCGTGTAATAAGTATGGTGGGACCTGTCACATATTAGATAAACATCTTTTTTTGTTTTGATTTTTTTTTCATGTGCAGCCATTCACTTTTAATATCTTGTGTCATCTGAGTTTTCATGTACTCACATGTGAGACTCATGATATATTCACAAATCACTTCTTGCCCTCCATTTGATTCACACTACAGAAAATATTAAGTCCAATTATAAATCAGCTTGTAACTACACTGAAGAATGTATTAAGTTACATTTTTAGCAGGTCAGGCTTATGATAAAAATAATTGATTGCAAAACATTTTCTCATGCCAAGAGGCCTCAAAATATTCTGTTATATTGATTAAAAGCTCAGACTTCCTATATGCAAAGGAGATAGTTTGTTTGTCTAGCAACTTGCCAGGACAGAACACCAGGGGCTTAAGATAAACTTACAAGTTTATTTTAAAAATTAAATATGTATTGATTTGTATTTTTTCTTTCATTTGTCACCATGAATTGGAAGCAGACTCCTCCGTTTTGTTCTTTCACTCGGGAGGAAAAAACCCCTCTTGCTTAATGTTTTATTTGAAACACACAGACACAGACACACAGACACAGAGAGAAAGGGGGGGGAGGGAGGGAGAGGGAGAGAGGGAGGCACTTTATAAAACCATATAAATACCACAAGCATTTGTTAGTTTTCAGGATCCAAATAAAATCTAAAATTCCCACTGTAATTATGAAATAAAAGCTTTACCATTTTGGAACAGGATAAATTGTCCTGAGGAATCTGCAGGTGAACTATTCTTACTTAACATATCCAACACCGTCCTTCCTCATTTCAAGACAATTTTGTTTTCTCTTCTACAGTTGCCTTAAATCTCCTGCCTTAATTGCAACATTTACTTTTTATATTTTGCCAATTGATCACAATGTCCTGGGGAGTTTATTTATTTATTTATTTATTTATTTATTTATTTATTTATTAAATTTATATACTGCCCTACTCCTGAAGGACTCAGGGCGGTGTACAGTTGAACGAAATATACATGTAATAAAGGAATTGAAAAAACCGATTTAAAATATAATTAAATAGTTAGGTTCGGATATAGTATTGAATTACATCATTTCAAGTTTCTGGGACAGATTCAGAATATAAAATTTAAAGTAGTTTTTAGACGAGGTTAGGTCAGGCCGGCCTGCTTGAAAAGAAATGTTTTGAGGGCACAGCGGAATGTACGAAGATCCGAGATTATCCGAATCTCTGAGGGCAGCTCATTCCAGATGGTAGGTGCTCCCACAGAGAAGGCTCTCCCCCTGGGGGCTGCCAGCCGACACTGTTTGACCGACGGTACCCTGAGAAGTCCCTCTCTATGGGAGCGTACTGGTCTGTGGGAGGTTATTGGTGACAGAAGGCGGTCTCGTAGGTATCCCGGTCCTAAGCCATGGAGCGCTTTAAAGATGGTAACCGAAACCTTGAAGCACACCCGGAAGACCACAGGGAGCCAGTGCAGCTCGCGTAGCAGGGGAGCCACATGGGAATGCCATGTTGCTCCCATAACAACCCGCATGGCCGCATTCTGGAGCAACTGAAGCCTCCGGGTGTTCCTCAGGGGGAGCCCCATGTAGAGAGCATTGCAGTAGTCCATGCGGGAAGAGACGAGGGCATGAGTAACTGTCATTAACGAATCCCGATCCAGAAAGGGACGCAACTGGTGTATCAGGTGAACCTGATAAAAAGCTCTCCTGGCCACAACTGTCAGATGTTCTTCTAAGGACAGCTGTGAGTCCAGGAGGACACCTAAGTTGCGAGCCCTCTCTGTGGGGGCCAATGACTCGCCCCCAATAGTCAGTGATGGTGCCAACTGACTATATCGGGATGACGGAAACCACAGCCACAGGTCTTGGATGGGTTTAGTCTGAGTCTGTTTCTCCCCATCCAGATCCGTACAGCCTCCAGGCACTGGGACACCACTTCAAGAGCATCATTGGGGTGGTTCAGGGTGGAGATGTACAGCTGGGTGTCATCAGCGTACTGGTGGTACTTCACCCCGAAGCCACTGATGATCTCACCCAGTGGCTTCACATAAATGTTGAACAGGAGGGGTGAAAAAACCGACCCTTGTGGCACCCCGCAAACAAGAGGCCTTGGGGTCAACCTCTGCCCTCCCATCAACACAGTCTGCGATCGGTTAGAGAGAAAGGAGGAGAACCATCGTAGTATGGTGCCCCCCACTCCCAGCCCCTCCAACCGATGCAGCATGATACCATGGTTGATGGTATCAAAAGCCGCTGAGAGGTCTAATAGGACCAGGATAGAGGAGCAGCCTCTGTCCCGAGCTCTCCAGAGATCATCTACCAATGCGACCAATGCCATTTCTGTGCTGTATCCAGGTCTGAAGCCAGACTGGAACGGATCCAGATAAGCCGATTCATCCAAGTACTGAGGGAGCTGTCGTGCCACCACACTCTCAACAACCTTCACAACAAAGCGAAGGTTGGAGACTGGACGGTAATTAGCCAATACTGCTGGGTCCAGGGAAGGCTTCTTGAGGAGAGGTCTCACGACTGCCTCTTTCAAGGCAGTAGGAAAAACACCTTCCCTCAGAGAAGCATTTATGATTCCCTGGAGCCAGCCTCGTGTGAACTCCTGGGCAGCCAGTACCAACCAGGAGGGACACGGGTCCAATAAACATGTGGTAGCATTCAGTCTCCCTAGTATCCTGTCCACGTTTTCGAGAGTCACAGAGTCAAACTCTTCCCAGATAATATTCTCAAGACCTGCCTCCATCCCTTCCCCTGAATCTACTATGTCAGAGTCCAGATGTTCTCGAATCTGAGCGATTTTATCATACAGATATTGTACAAAGTCCTCGGCTCTACCTGCCAAGGGGTCATCCCGCGCTTCCTGAAGTAACAGGGAGCGTGTCACCCTAAACAGTGTAGCCGGGTGGTTATCTGATGATGCAATAAGAGCGGAAAAATAGTTATACTTTGCCGCTTTTATCGCCACTTGATAAGTCTTAATGTGAGATCTTATCAGTGTTCGGTCAGATTCAGTTCGGCTGGTCCTCCAATCACTCTCCAGGCATCTTTTCCGACGTTTCATCTCCCTCAGCTCCTCAGTGAACCAAGGAGCTAAGTGAGATCGGCGTCGGGTCAGAGGCCGCAAAGGCACGACTCAATTCAAGGCTCCGGCAGCCGCCCTGTCCCAAGCGGCCACCAGGTCCTCGGTTGAGCCGTGAGTCAGAGATTCAGGAAATGGCCCAAGCTCTGTCTGGAACTGCTCCGGGTCCATCAGGCGCCTGGGGCAGAACCATTTCATTGGTTCTGCCTCCCTGTAACAAGGTGTAGTGGTTCGAAGGTCAAAACAAAGGAGGGAATGATCTGACCATGACAAGGTTTCAGTTACTATATCCCCGATATCAAGATCATTCGAACACTGACCAGAGACAAAAATCAAGTCTAGAGTGTTTCCCTCAATGTGAGTGGGGTCACATTGCACTAATTGGGTCAGGTTCATAGCCGTCATGGAAGCCATGAACTCCCTTGCTGCCTCAGATGCTTCACCGATGGATGGCAGGTTAAAATCCCCCATGACCATAAGCCTTGGGGTATCAACCGCCACCCCGGCTATAACGTTGAGCAGTTCGGGCAGGGTTGTTGCCACGTGGCAGGGAGCCAGGTACATGACCAGCAAACCCACCTGTACCTTATGACCCCACTTCACCAGGAGGGACTCGCATCCAGCAGTCTGAGAAACAGTGACCTCCTTTGGATTAAGTCCTTCTTTTATGATAACCACTACCCCCCCGCCCCTTCCCTGTGACCTTGGTTGATGAAATGCACAGAAGCCAGGAGGGCATATTTCAATGAGGGGGACTCCTCCCTCTTGACCCAACCAGGTTTCCGTGATTCCTGCCAGATCCGCTCCCCTATCCTGAATAAGATCACAAATAAGGGGGGCCTTATTTACAACGGATCTGGCATTGCACAACATCAACCGAAGGTCAAGGGCCTGAGAATCTGAGCTACCTGGGGAACGAGAGGAGCATTGGGGGTTGGAGCATGCCACCGCTCGGAGACAGCGGGTGCACACTCCCATAATCTGGTTTGGCCCCCTGCTTCCGCCATATCTGCCCCTCCCACTCACAGTACTGATGTGTTGGCCCTCGTCTTGAGCTCTGACCTCCTCATCAACCCAGAGTTCTATGTCTCCTGTGTCCTGAGTCCTGGCCCGTCCTGGTCCCTCCCTCAGTGGGTTATCCCCCAAACCCACTACCCTATTTTTGATCCGATTTTCCCTCCCCCTAGGGTCCCTTAAAAATTTAGCTAAAGATTTGGAAAGGAAACTCCTCAGTCTTCTTTTTGCTGCATGCCACCTCTCTGGGTTCCAAAACCCGTCATCAAGGTAGGCCCTCGGTAATGTGGAGGGTCAGATCTGCGAGAGGGGGGAGTCTCGCAGAGCAAGAAGTTCATTGGTTGAATACATCTACAATGGGATAGGAGTAAATGACCTCTGGCAAGAGTACTATAGAGATAAAAAAGTCTAAGGACAAAGGCAGCAAACTTCAAGGTATGGGTAATTGGATTCTACTGTCTTCCCACGACAGTGAGGGAGTTTTAAGTCAATACGGTATGATCTAGGGGTACTTCTTCCAGGCATCCTCTCATGATGTCTGGTCAGATGATATATGTTGTACAAAAGGTCAAGAAATGTCCCTTCTATTCAATGGTAGAATATTCCAGACTCCCTCAGAACCCATGTCATGGCTGTCCTTTTGTCCGATAGTCTGGGGTATGGTTGGAATATATAGGTGAAATAAGCCAGTCCAGGCAGCAGAAGTAGATGGTAAATAGTAAACCAGGGGTAGAATTTGATGATATATGAAAAGATGGAAAAGTGGTTTACTAGGTAAAGGCAACTGGGTTAGAGATCATTAGAGGCCAGCATATGCCAATGAAGGGAGGGGTATGGCTCAAGGTATTCCAACAGCCCTAGGTCATCTGTATTAAAGGCCATCCATAATTAGCCTCTCCCCATCCCTATATGTCTGACCTAGACAGTTGTTAATCGCTTGATTCCATTAATATCCAAGAGACACTCGAACACCTCAAGGCATCATCATCGCTGGTATCGTTGTTTTCATCAGGGATCCCTCCACACTCTAGAAACGCTGGGGGCCTTTTTTTAAAAAACCCCAGAGAAGCCAGAGAGCTAGGGAACCCTCGTATCTCCGTCACTGTCCTCATAGAGCTGCTGCCACTGTTCCTAATGCTGCCCAGCATATTAAAGGGAGAGAAAAAGTTGCTGAGAATTTGTTTCTGTCGCCATCTCCCGATGCCTTCTGATGATCGATTCTTCTCCCCTGCTGTTTCGAAGGAGTTCCCTTTCCACTCCAGAAACGCTGGGGGTTTCAAAATATCCCAGATAAGCCGGAGAGCTGGGGGAAGCCCTCGTATCGCCATCATCGTTGTTTCGAGGCTGTTGCTAATTCCCCGACCGCCGCCAGTCATATTGAAGAGAGAAAGCAAACCGCCGAACAGCTGTTCTTGCCGTTATTCCGTGGTGCTTTCTAACTGCCATTTCCTCTAACGGCTGTCTCTGAGTTAAATGGGTATTATCAATTCTTATCAATTAAATGTTCTCATACTCCAACAAGGAAATTTTATTTTTTATTTTGAATTGTTCCTACACTCCTCATACTCAATCAAAGTTGACTTCTGAATATATTTTTTGAAAATCAAATTTTAATGCCTGATCTATAGAGAGTCACAGACATGACCTAGAAGAAACTACATGGGTATGTTACAAAACATGCTGTAAGCTCAGGAAACATAGAAAACATTAGAAAAACATTTAGGTTGGGCCCATCTTAAATCCCTAGGTATAATGGAAGGGAATAGAAAATGACATGGTTCAAGAATTAGGGTTTTTGCTGGTACACTTGGCTACAACTTTTTTTGATCAAACTGAATCCGGAAAAAATAGATCTAAAGTAGATTAAGAAAACCTTTAATCACTAGCAGAAGGATGGATAAAACATATTTATTTTCTGAAATTTACCTGTGAATGAACTACTATTGGTGAGATGATAATAAAGATTTTAATTATTTGCCATCTGTTGGGATTTTAATTAGTCTGCTTCTCAGTATGGCTAGTTTCTATAATCATTTTATCCAGTATTTCTTAGAAGACTGCCTGCGTAGACAGATGATCTATCTATTTATCTATCTTTCTATCTATCATCCATCCATCCATCCATCCATCCATCCATCCATCCATCCTTTACCTATACACACACACTACCATGCACACATGTCCATTGATTTTATAATATATAATTTCAAAGTTCAGAAAAATCATAAAATATGAATATTATTAGGTATTTACATTTCAGAATAAGTGGTAGAACAAAGTAGAAGGATCATTTTCTTGCATGTGCTAAGCAAATTCATTAAAAAATTGTTACAGAATTTATTCCAAACAATTAGTGCTACTGGAAATGGCCCAGATCGTGGTATAGGACCTATTTTAATAATACTTCTACTTCTCTCATAGGCCTGGAAATTATATTATTATTATTATTATTATTATTATTATTATTATTATTATTATTAATTAATTAAATTTATATACCGCCCTACTCCCGAGGGACTCAGGGCGGTGAACAGCCAAAATAAAATACATGTAATACAAATATTAAAAACATTTAAAATATATTAAATATTATGGCCCCAAATGACAAATTAAAACCAATTTTAAAACCCAATTTAAAATTTAAAACAATTTAAAAGAGGTTAGGCCAGACCAGCCTGCTGGAAAAAGAACATTTTAACAGCACGGTGGAAAGTGCACAGGTATGGGATGTTCCGTATCTCCGGGGGGAGCTTGTTCCAAATGGTAGGTGCCCCCACAGAGAAGGCTCTCCCCCTGGGGGCCGCCAGCCAACATTGTTTGGCCAACGGCACCCTGAGAAGTCCTTCTCTATAGGAGCGTATTGGTCTGTGAGAGGCTACTGGTGGCAGAAGGCGGTCTTGTAGGTACCCTGATCCTAAGCCATGGAATGCTCTAAAGGTGGTAACCAAGACCTTGAAGCACACCCGGAAGACCACCGGGAGCCAGTGCAGCTCGCGCAGGAGGGGTGTCACATGGGAGCGCCACGTCGCTCCCATAACCACCCGCTCAGCCGCATTCTGGACCAGCTGGAGCCTCCTGTCCCGGGCCCTCCAGAGATCATCAACCAACATGACCAATGCCATCTCCGTGCTGTACCCAGGCCTGAAGCCAGACTGGAACAGATCTAGATAAGCCGATTCCTCCAGGTACTGAGGGAGGTGTCGCGCAACCACATTCTCAACAACCTTCACAATAAAGCGAAGGTTGGAGACTGGACGATAATTAGACAACACTGCTGGGTCCAGGGAAGGCTTCTTGAGGAACGGTCTCACCACCGCCTCTTTCAAGGTGGCGGGAAAGACACCCTCACTCAAGGAAGCATTTATAATCCCCTGAAGCCAGCCTCGTGTGACCTCCCGAGAGGCCAGCATCAACCAGGAGGGACACGGGTCCAATAAACATGTGGCAGCGCTTAGTCTACCCAGTATCCTTTCCACATCTTCGGGAGTCATCGAGTCAAACTCTTCCCAGATAACGTTCTCAAGACCTGCCTCCATCCTCCCCCCTGACTCTACCCAGTCAGAGTCCAGATGTTCCCGAATCTGAGTGATTTTGTCATACAGATACTGTACAAATTTCTCAGCTCTACCCTCCAAGGGGTCCTCCCGCGCTTCCTGAAGGAGCAGGGAGCGGGTCACCCTAAACAGGGTGGCCGGGCGATTATCTGATGACACAATAAGAGCGGAAAAATAGTTATGTTTTGCCGCTTTTATCGCCACCAGATAGGTCTTAATATGAGACCTTACCAGTGTTCGGTCAGATTCAGAATGGCTGACCCTCCAACCGCTCTCTAGGCATCTTTTCCGGCGTTTCATCTCCCTCAGCTCCTCGGTGAACCAAGGAGCCAAGCGAGATCGGCGCCAAGTCAGAGGCCACAAAGGCACAACCCAATCCAAAGCTCCAGCAGCCGCCCTATCCCAGGCAGCTACCAGGTCTTCGGTCGAGCAGTGAGCCAGAGCCTCAGAAAATGGCCCAAGCTCCATCTGGAAATGATCTGGATCCATCAGGCACCTGGGGCGGAACCACCTTGACGGTTCCACCTCCCTGCGGTGGGGTGTAGCGGTTCGTATATGTATATGTATAAATTCTGAGCTATCTAAAGAAAATCCAGAGGTAAATAAGTTTTTTTTCCAGCCTTTTGGATTATTCTCATCACCGGTGCCCAGTTATATACTGTATTTTTTGGAGTATAAGACTCACCAGAGTATAAGATGTACCTTAGTTTTTGGGGAGGAAAATAGGAGAAAAAAAATCTGCCTGCCAGATATTCATCTGGCTAGCATCCATAGCCTGGTCAGCTTCAGCACATTAGCTCACTCACTGGTCTTGAGGTTGGGACTGGTTGGGGCTAAAAAACACAGCTGTTTTTTAAAGCACAGCTGATCATTGGAGGGAGCAGCAATTAGAAAGGCAGGCAAAGCGCAGAAAATCGCTTCCTCACAAGTGCCACGTTGGGGCTGAAGAACAGCTTCAAAAGCACAGCTGATCATCAGAGGGAGCTACAGTGACTAAAGCAGGCAAAGCACGGAAGGGATAAGAGAAGGCAGCAGCTGTTCCGGGTAACCATTTTGGGCACCGCATGTCACGTTTTTAGCCTCCAAATGCATCGTGTTTTCGGGTGGCAATTGGCGGTGATGTGCTTTGGCGATCCCCACAGCCTTGAAGGGCTGTCAAATGGAGCATTTGGAGGCTGAAAACGTGATGCACAGAGCCCCAAAACACAAGTCATTGTTGGTGGCAATCTCTGCAGCCAGGAAGAGGATGCGCAGAGGCTGAAGGGTGGGGCTGGCAGGTGGGCTGAGTTACATTCGGAGTATAAGACGCACCCAAATTTTCAGCCTCTTTTAGGAGGGAAAAAGTGTGTCTTATACTCCAGAAAATACGGGTAGATAGGTGATCAATATTGGTTCTTCTAATTTTTAGATAAAATATAGAGTGAGATATGCAAACTATCTGTGATATTGCTTGCAGGAATATCCTACATTTGATGTAGAGAAATTATCATTTTTGAAAACTGAAATATTTGAAGAAATAATAATTTCAAAACCTCTAATGGACATAAAGTCACTGTGATATTTTATAAAATACCTTATGCAAAACTATTCATAAACATATGTACGATGTATAAGATTTAAAAGTACAGTATATTTGTTCAGGTAACAATTATAAATCTATTAACTAGTTTTACTTTAACATGTTCTTAACCCTTACGTATAGATTTTTTTCTTTCAACTATTCTTTTTTAAAAGTTCATGTTTTTACAAACATAAACATATGAATCTATTATATGTTTTATTTGAAAATAAATTACTTGATAACAAATTATTTTTGTATCTTTTTTTCTAGAGGTGGAGAGAAAAGATCCCTGAGAAACAGAGTAACCAAGTCAACCAAGTAAAAAAACTCAAATGTTCTATTTACTTCCTGAACCATTACTAAGTATGAAACAGAATTGGGAATTTTGGTAGCTCTTCTAACATATTCTAATTTATGCATCAATTGAAGTTAACATGCCGACACAGTATCATATTTCCTCACAAGCTAATAAGATTCAGCAGCTTTAAACCAGAATGAGCTATAACCTTATTTCAAGCAAACTGACATTTCTTGATATTTTATGTGTCTTTGAAACTATGGAAGCACATTCTGCAGTAAGGACATGAAACAAAATAAAATCTATATAATCTTATTCAGTTTTTCTGAGCACTCTTTCAGGAAGACAAGTAGACCCTCAGGTGACACAATTTAGGCCAATTGTTTTACTTATCAAAACCACATAACATAACCCCTAAACAAATCTGCCTGGATGGTTGTTTTGACCTCTTATTGAGTTGTCAATTGTCACTTCAACTCACATTTTTATATGAAGAAGTCTAGAGATTATTGCATTGCAAATAGAGATTTATAAGGCTAAGTGTCCCATTTGTTGACCTTTAGATTACTGTATAATATCTGCATACAGCACTGCTCTAATTAATTTATATACTACTAAAATGCTTGTTGTCATGTCCTTTAACTGGGTGAAACAGTGCAACATAGGGCAACTTTTGAACCAAGGTACCTCAAATGGGCTAATTTGCAAAATGTGTCCAAAATTTGCTAAGAGAATGTCTACGGAGATTCTCAGTCATCCAGGTCATGGTTGCCCCAAAGATGTATTGGGGAAATGAAACAACCACTTCATAAATGCATGGCACAACATAGGAGAACCAAAACATCAGGACTAGATTCAACAGTCCATCTGCATTTCAAGGACACAGGCCATTCTTTTGAAGACAACAAATGTGACACATATGTAGGACAATAATAAATCATTAACTTTTTTATGTTGTGAAAAGTGGGAAGATCTATTTATTTATGAGAAATATTTATAGCAACTTATTAAACTGACATTCAACCAAAAAGAATTCATGGAAAATTCTCTTTCTAGGTTCAGTAGTAGATTCCTGCAAAACTGTACTCTCTGAAAAGATCTGCTGGCACCACCCATTAGGATACTTTTCAAAATAAATAAAATTGTGTGAATTTTTACAATAGTTTAGTAATGCCTCATTATGTCTTGAGCTCTCAAATTACAATAGAATGCTGAATTCAATCTTGCATGAAATGCCAAAGTTTCACATAAAAGCAGCAATCTTGCACAGAGTAAGGGGCTGAGGCTAGTGAGGTACAAAGTTGTCATACTAAACTCAGATAGAATCATTACAGTCTGCTTTTATCAACAAAGTTGCAATCTTCCTATTTCTTATATTTTGTTTAAAAAGTGTAGAAATTCATCAGATTAATTAGGGACAGGATGAATATTGCATTTAATTTTAAACTTTATACGATGATGTTGTCTATTTTAACTTTTTTTTAACTATTAAAGTAATTAATCAGCAGAGATAGACTTTTTGAAGGTTGTAGCTACTGTTTCAGTATTTCTTAAAATGTTCATCTGGCCACATATCTAATCGCTTTATCCTAAAATGCCTTATATCATTTTACCCATCTTTTCCATTTGTTTCTTTTTCCTTTTCTTCCATTCAATTATTGGAAGAAATGTCCATCTGGGTTCAGTTCCAAGTGGGGAGGAAGACACTGGAAACATGGAGGCTATTTGGAAAGATGGTTTAATGGTGGACAGGGCCACATGGTTTGAGGTCCTGGGCAATTGAGCACATGGGTGAGAGACAAAGAAAGATTTATACCCTCTCTTGGGCCCTGCCTTGGAGCTTCCTATTCCTGTGTAAGGACAACCCATTGGTTGTCAGACTTCCATGGGGCCATGAATGTAGGTTGTCTTTTTTATTATTATTATTATTTATTAAATTTCTATACCGCCCTTCTCCCGAAGGACTCAGGGCGATGTACAGCCATATTAAAACAAACATATACCCATAAAATTTAAAAACAATTATATATATATATATATATATATATATATATATATATATATATATATAAATTTGGCCCTTATGTTAAAAACTACAAACACCAAATTTAAAATTCATTTGCTAAGCCAGCCCAGCCTGTTGGAACAAAAGAGTCTTAAGGGCACAGCAAAAGGTACATAGGTCAGGGATCATGCGAATCTCTGGGGGCAGTTCATTCCAGAGGGCAGGTGACCCCACAGAGAGGCTCTCCCCCTGGGTGTCACCAGTCAACATTGTTTGGCCGACGACACCCTGAGGAGTCCCTTTCTGTGGGAGCGTATTGGCCGGTGGGAGGCTATCGGTGGCAGAAGGCGATCTCGTACATACCCAGGTCCTAAGCCATGGAGACCTTTAAAGGTGGTAATCAACACCTTGAATCTCACCCGGAAGACCACCGGGAGCCAGTGCAGCTCACACAGGAGAGGTGTTACATGGGTGCGCCATGTCGCCCCCATAATCACCCGGCCGGCCGCATTCTAGACCAGTTGGAGCCTCCGAGTGCTCTTCAAGGGGAGCCCCATGTAGAGAGCATTACAGTAGTCCAGATGTGATGTGACGAGGGCATGAGTCACCATGCGCAAGGCGTCCCGGTCCAGAAAGGGACGCAACTGGTGAATCAGGCAAACCTGATAAAAAGCTCCCCTGGCCACAGCCGTCATATGGTCTTCTAAAGACAGCCGCACATCCAGGAGAACACCCAAATTGCGAGCCCTCTCCGCGGGGGCCAAAGACTCGCCCCCAATAGTCAGTGATGGTGTCAACTGACTATATCGGGATGCCGGAAGCCACAGTCACTCTGTCTTGGAAGGGTTGAGTCTGAGCCTGTTTCTCCTCATCAAGATTCGCACGGCCTCCAGGCACCGGGACATCACGTCAAGGGCATCATTGGGGTGGTCTGGGGTGGAGATGTATATCTGAGTATCATCAGTGTAC
The DNA here is from genome assembly GCA_012654045.1 of Ptyas mucosa. Lineage (NCBI taxonomy): Eukaryota > Metazoa > Chordata > Lepidosauria > Squamata > Colubridae > Ptyas > Ptyas mucosa. The sequence goes on along the minus strand of WNWU01013765.1, from coordinate 7,763,223 downwards.
TGATGGAACTTCGCCCCCAAACCACGAATGATCTCACCCAGCCGCTTCACATAAATGTTGAACAGAAGGGGTGAGAGGACCGACCCTTGCAGCACCCCACAAACAAGGCGCCTTGAGGTCGACCTCTGTCCCCCTGCCAACACAAACTGTGTACAGTCAGAGAAGAAGGAGGAGAACCACTGCAACATGGTGCCCCCCACTCCCAACCCCTCCAATCGGTGCAGCATGATATCATGGTTGATGGTATCAAAAGCCGCTGAGAGGTCTAATAGGACCAGGATAGAGGAACAGCCCCTCTCCCGAGCCCTCCAGAGATCATTAACCAATGCGACCAATGCCATTTCCGTGCTGTACCCCGCCCTGAAGCCCGACTGATATGCATCTAGATAGGTAGCTTCATCCAGGTACTGGGGGAGTTGTCGTGCCACCACACTCTCAACAACCTTCGCCACAAAGCCAAGGTTGGAGACTGGATGATAGTTCACTAATACAGCCAGGTCCAGGGAAGGCTTCTTGAGGAGGGGCCTCACCACAGCCTCTTTCAGGGAGGGAGGGAAGAAACCCTCACTCAAAGAAGCATTAATAATCCCCTGGAGCCAGCCTTGTGTAACCGCCTCGGAGGCCAGCACCAACCAGGAGAGACACGGGTCCAATAAACATGTGGCAACGCTAAGCCTACCCAGAATTCTGTCCACATCCTCAGGAGTCACAAGGTCAAACCCCTCCCAGATAACACTCTCAAGACCCACCTCCATCACCCCATCTGAATCTACCCAGTCGGAGTCCAGGCCTTCCCGAATCTGAGTGACATTGTCATGCAGGAATTGCACAAAATCCTCAGCCCTACCCTGCAAGGGGTCTTCCCTCGCTCCCAGATGGAGAAGGGAGTGGGTCACCCTAAACAGGGCTGCTGGGCAGTTCTCTGCAGATTCAATAAGAGCGGAAAAATAGTTTGATTTTGCCACCCTTATCGCCACTAGGTAGATCTTAATATGAGACCTCACCAGTGTTCGGTCAGATTTGGAGCGGCTGGCCCTCCAGTCGCTCTCTAGGTGCCTTTTCCAGCACTTCATCTCCCTCAGCTCCTTGGAAAACCAGGGAGCCCATTGAGATCGACACGGGTCAGAGGCCGCAAAGGCATGACACGGTCCAAAGCTCCAGCGGCCGCCCTATCCCAGGCGGCCACCAGTTCTTCAGTCAAGTCATGAGCCAGAGCCTCAGGGAATGGCCCAAGCTCCGTCAGGAACCTATCCAGGTCCATCAGGTGCCTGGGATGGAACCACCTGGTCGGTTCCGTCTCCCTGCAGTGGAGATTAGTGGCTCAAAAGTCTAGTCAAAGGAGTGAATGATCTGACCATGACAAGGGCTTGGTGACTATATCCCCTGTTTCTAGATCATTCAACCACTGACCAGAGACAAAAATCAGGTCCAGAATGTGTCCTCCCATGTGAGTAGGGCCTTGAACTAACTGGGTCAGGTCCATGGCTATCATGGAAGCCATGAACTCCCGGGCTGTTTCTGACATTTCACCAATTTAATTTAATTTAATTTAATTTAATTTAATTTAATTTAATTTAATTTAA
>WNWU01013765.1:7709955-7761630 GCA_012654045.1 Ptyas mucosa | reverse complement strand
AATTTAATTTAATTTAATTTAATTTAATTTAATTTAATTTAATTTAAGATTTATATACCGCCCTTCTCCCTGAGGACTCAGGGCGGTGTACAGCCAAAATTAAAAAACATAGAATATGAACATTAAAAACAATTAAGAATATATATAAATTTGGCCCCATACATTAAAAAATAACAAACCAATTAAAACATGTAAAATTATTTTTAAGCCAGCCCGGCTTGCTGGAAAAGATAGGTTTTAAGGGCATGGCAGAAGGCACCAAGGTCTTGGATTCTCCTTATCTCTGGGGGCAGCTGATTCCAGAGGGTAGGTGCCCCCACAGAGAAGGCTCCCCCCCTGGGGGTCACCAGGCTACATTGTTTGGCTGATGGCACCCTGAGGAGGCCCTCTCTGTGGGAGCGCACGAGTCGATGGGAGGTCATTGGTAGCAGCAGGCGGTCTCGAAGATAACTAGGCCCTATGCCATGGAGCACTTTAAAGGTGATAACCAACATCTTGAAGCGCACCCGGAAGACCACTGGAAGCCAGTGCAGCTTGCGCAGGAGCGGTGTTACGTAGGAGCGCCATGCTGCTCCCATCACTACCCACGTGGCTGCGTTCTGGACCAGTTGGAGTCTTTGGGTGCTCTTCAAAGGGAGCCCCATGTAGAGAGCATTGCAGTAGTCAAGGCGAGAGCTGACGAGGGTGTGAGTGACTGTGCACAGGGAATCCCGATCAAGAAAGGGCTGCAATTGGAGGATCAGGCAAACCTGACAAAAGGTACCCCCTGGTTACAGCCGTCAGATGTTCCTCCAAGGACAGCTGCATATCCGGGAGGACTCCCAAATTGTGAGCCCTTTCCGTAGGGGCCAGAGACTCACCCCCAATAGTCAGTGATGGAGTCAACCATAAGTCTGGGGGTATCCACCACCACCCCGGCTATTACACTGAGCAGCTCAGGAAGGGCTGCTGCTATGTGGCAGGAAGCCAGGTACGCAATCAGCAAGCCCATCGGCACCCCATGACCCCACTTCACAAGGAGGGACTCACATCCAGATATCTGAGGTACAGTGACCTCCCTCGGACAAAGATCTTCTTTAATAATAGCTGCCACCCCCCCGCCCCTACCCTGGGCCCTCGGCTGATGGAATGCATGGAAACCTGGTGGGCACATTTCAACAAGGGGCACCCCCCCCTCTGGACCCAGCCAGGTCTCCGTAATACCCACCAGGTCCACTCCCCCCTCCTGGATAAAGTCGTAAATGAGGGGGGCTTTATTTACCATGGACCTGGCGTTGCACAACATCAGCTGGAGGCCCAGACCCTGAGGATCTGTGTAACCCGGGGAACAAGAGGAGCATTGGGGACCGGAGTGCGCAATCGCTCGAAGACAGCGAGTGCGCACTCCCAGAACATGATATGGCTCCCTGGTACCACCGCATCTACCCCTCCCACCCACAGTAGTGATTAAACAGCCCTCATTAAATTGGACTCTAGCCCTCTCCCTGATATCCAGCCCAGCACCCCCAATGCCGTAGCCCCCTGCTGGACCCAGCCTCGACCTTGGTGGGTTACCCCCAGGCCCGCTCTGGTTGCCCCAGGACCCCTTAAAACATACTTAAAAAATCCCTCAACCCTCTCTTCGGGCCATGCCACCTCTCGGGATTCAACAACCCATCATCAAGGTAGGCCCTCGATAGTGTGAAGGGCCAAACCTGCGAGAGGGGGGAATCTCACAGTGCAAGAAGGTTGGCAGTCGTATACATCAAAATAAACAAGGTTGGGAGGTAAAGATCGTCCAGGGATGCACCAAAGAGTCTAAAAATGTTGGAACAACGTAGATCTCAAAGCCGAAAATGCTGGACTCCCCTGCCCTCTCACGGCAGTGGAAGGAGTCCCGTGTCAATTCGCCACAGTTGACAAGAAAAAAGTATCCAAGCCACCCTCTCACAGATCAGATGATCTAATTTCTTCCAATGATAAGCAGCAACAGCCTGAGTGGCGTAGCAGGCTAATGCCTCCTACCAAGGCAGCATTTAACATCCAGCTGTCTGCAATTACTGTAAGTTCGAATCCCACCAGGCTCAAGGTTGACTCAGCCTTTCATCCTTTCTAAGGTAGGTGAAATGAGGACCCAGATTGTGGGGGCAATAAGCTGACTTTGTATAAAATATACAAAAGTACGAAGGCTATTGCTTAACGCATTGTAAGCCGCCCTGAGTCTCTGGAGAAGGGCGGCATATTCAAAAAAAAAAAAAAAAACAGCTCCCTCAGCACCCGCATAGCCATTTTCCAATCCATCCAGCTAGGGTCAGATGAAACGATAACCCAGTCCATATGGACAGAATAATAATAATCTTGAGAGTAGAGCATGGCCTACAAAGGAGGGGGATAGCATACCACTGGACATAATCTGAAGAAAGATGTCATATAGGGCCAAGTCCCGGCCATAAATAGGAGGGGAGGGGAGGGAAGGGGGGGAGAGGCGGAAGTGGAGACTTCCCGAGGCAATCAAATAATTAATCAACCTCCAGTCTCTCCAAACCACCCAGGTCTTCACACCGCCCAATCACATCTCCAACCTCCAACCAACCTCCTACCCCCAGGTCTCAATAGGGTCTCAATAAAGTCTCCAGATCCCAACAGATCCAGGATGGTAAAACCAGCTGCAGGTCCAGATGGTAAAATGGGCCAGATGGTAAAAACTGGGAAGGTGGAACTGTCCATATCCCCCCCCCGACCATGCTGCTAGGCACCAGCCGCCGTCCTCACCCTCCTTCACCTTTGATGTCAGGCTGCAGCCGCCGCTGTCTTCGCAGTCCCCACCACCGACGCCAAACAGCAACCAGGCTCCCAACATACCTGGAATCTCCAGACATCACCCCCAAGGTATTCAGGGCATGAGGGGGAGCTGTTCTGCCGCTGCCGCCATCACATGGCTGCCGTGGCTGCTACCCCGACTTCTGTCCCGGTGCTGGAAACAGGCGCTGCAGCCATTTTTCCCATGGTGTCTTCAAATGCCGGCTCTGGCCCAGCCGTGTTGTTCCGGAGGGCGAAACAGCCCTCACCCAGCTGGGCGGAAACTCCCCTAGCCGTGGCTGGAGCCAAGATGTTTAGTCGGCTCCCTGCAACCCCCTGAACAACCCAGACCATCCCATCCTTGAGCAGTCTTGAGTCCCAAGCTTGGCTGAATCTTGCTGGGTGATGATGTAATGAAGGGGGTTGTGTTCTGAAAGGGTGTTGGGCAATTCCTATTATGGCTTAATGTCTTTGTCCTGATTTGGATCTTGAGTGAGGGCTAATCCTATCATGTCCTGAGGGTGAAGGTCTTTTGTTTTGTAGATCAGCTGGCTCAGTCTTTTGTCTTGTAGATAGGTTGGCATCAAAATATCTGCAGGGGGGGGGCAAGGAACTGAGGCTCTGAGTTTATGTCTTTAGAAACATATTTCTCCTTTAAATATAATATTCTGCCTTTTAAATATTTCCTAGAATATTTAATTCTTCTAGGAGAGGGGTGGGTGCTAACTTCCTACACAATCATGTCTGATTATTGGAGACTGCTTGGACAAATTCCTGCAGCTTTCTTGGCAAAAATGAAGTAGTTTGCTATGACCTCCTTTCTAGGGCTAAGAGAAAGCCCTAAGTCACTGAGCTGGCCTTATGCTAAAATGGGATTAGAACTCAGAGTGCCCTGGTTTCTAGCTTGATATCTTAAAAACTACACCAAATTGGATCTTAATATTTTCATTACTAAAAACTTACATGCTTGAAGATGGCTTGGGATAAGGTGGTGGGGACAACCTAGATTTAAGCCATGAAATGAAAGATTATTTCATTAAAACTTAAATTTATTTTTAAAATTATTCAACCCTATAGAGAGCTGTCTGCTAGAATATGATTAATCCAAGATATACAGGAAAGGCAGACTCAGTGCTGCCATTAGGTTATCTGAGAGAGAAAACTAAAATGGTACCTACCAGAGGTAAAGAGTAGTGAATTTAGAAGATGGAAGAGATATAACTCTAAAGTTAGCTGGGTGGTCAGTAGCATTGTGGGGTATGGTCCCATCACCATTATTTGCTGATCCAGTACATGAAATCAGGTTGCCATTTTTTACTTTTTCCTCTCACAACATAGGATTTTGAACCAATCCAGATGGAAGACAAACTTTGATAAATGAAAAGGAACTACTGTTATTCAGATGAATAGTTGTATATAAAAAATGGAGAAACTATTTCTCCTGTAATCAAACACCAAATTTAATCCAGGTGCATATCATGTATATCAAGAGAAAGTAATTACAAACAGATCGGTGATTTTAAATGGTTAAAGTGTAGTTGTGTGTTATTTGTATTCATTGTTGGTCCTGAATTTTAAATGTAATTATATTTCAGAAATATCTTCATACAGCTGCTTTTGCCATCTGAACTAGATTTTTACAATTTTTTTCACCCACAATGTTCAATGTTTATTCAGGGAAACGTGTAAATCCTGAAATTAACTGGTGCTGTGAAATGAATAAAAACTTTTTAAGGGTAGGGAGAATAATGTGTGCTTCTTCCAAGAAATCCAAGAAAGATTCATTTAGCCATTGCTGTGTCATAAAATAAGAGAGCTACCAGCCTAGTTAAATCAGTGGCCAGAGGATAGGCCTATGTGGAGGCTGCAGTTTTTTATTTTTTGTCAACACTGAGCAAAAGAAAATCTCAGCAGTGAGATTTATTGCCGCAATGAGAAATTTGGAAGTGTTTGAGTGCCATCTACTGCCTGTATCAGTGTTTCTCAACCTTGACAACTCTTAAAATGTGTAGAGTTTAATTGGGGAATCCTAGGAGTTGAAGTCCACAAATCTTAGAATTGCCAAGTTTGAAAAATATTGGTTTAAATATTTGTAAAATAGAACATTTGTTAATGAATTCACAAAACGTAAGTTCCTATTTCTTGGTGAAATAAAGGAAGGTATTTTTCCTCATCCAGCATGCTTTAATATTAAGTTTTGCCCTTTCAGTAAATGCAGACTTTTTTTTTTACAGAATTGCTTGCTCTGGTAAACTGGCTTTGTTTATCAAAAAAGAAAAATGATTTCACATATAAATGTCCTTATATATGTAAGAGCCAGAAGTGGGTTGCAGCAGGTTCTGACCAGTTCTGGAGAACTGGTAGCGGAAATTTTGAGTAGTTCAGAGAACCGGTAGTAAAAATTCTGACTGGCCCCACCCCCATCTATTCTTTGCCTCCCAAGTCCCAGATGCTAAGGGAGGAAATGGGGATTTTTCAGTATCCTTCCCCTGAATTGGGGAGGGAATGGAGATTTTACAGTATCCTTCCCTTGCCATGCCCACCAAGCCACGCCCACAGAACTGGTAGTAAAAAATTTTGAAACCCACCACTGGTAAGAGCCTATCTGCATAAGCACATTCCAAGATCTCCTACCAAAGTTATTATATTTCTAAATCCAAATATATCAAATTGATATTAGGAATACCTCATTATTTGGTGCAGGAATAAAGTCCAATGTTAAATATGTATTGAAAGGGTTTGAGGCTTTGGTCACATTCCAAACATTACTCTGAAAGCTAGTTCTGTTAGTTTCTTGCAGCAAAAACAAGAAAAGCATTTCTTAGTGCAGTTTTGAGACTGCATGGTTCTCATATCCTGTTGTAGACAATAATTCATTTCATCAGATGTATGCATTAGCTTTTATTAAAAATGAACATATAACAAAGGTGATGAGTACAAGGAGTGTTAAAGACCTGCCACTCTTCCATTTTTCAGGATTAAAAATATAGTTTGAGGCAGTGATGAAGTCCAAGGGTTTTTTTACTACCGGCTCTGTGGGAGTGGCTTGGTGGATGTGGTGTGGCTTGGTGGGCGTGGTGGGTGTGCAAAATCCCCATTCCCTCCCCACTCCTGGGGGAAGGATATTGCAAAATATCCATTCCCACCCCATTCTGGGGCCAGCCAGAGGTGGTATTTGCCAGTTCTCTGAACTACTCAAAATTTCCACTACCGGTTCTCCAGAACCTATTAGAACCTGCTGGATTTCACCCCTGGTGTGAGGGAGATAAATAAGAGGCAAAAATAATATCATGAACTTCTTGTCTCGGAGTTTGTTTCTTTTAGGACCTGAGACTTAGAACAACCCTTTTGTCTTCTTCATTTGATCCTGTTCATAAATGTTTAGAAAATGATGTCTTCCTGGGAAGTGTCTCTTCTCAGATGTTTGAACATCTGAACATATATATTGGGGTGTTCACATTAATACTAGGCATATTTGTGCAATGTCTAAGATCTTTAAGCCAAGAATCCTCAATTCTGTTGGTTAGAGGGTGCATTTGTGAATTTCATAAGAATACTGTGTGTATGATGACTCCCATGTTTGCTTCATCCATTCACAAAATGATAAATGTAGTGGGCGTGGCCATACAAAAAAATAAACTAGTTAGTTGGTCAGGCAGGCTGGTATTGTAACAACTATAGTGTGTCCACATGCATCAAATTAAAGGCCTTCACTCTAAGGTACCAATGATTCTAAATATTTGTGAAACAAAGAAGAAAGGAGAAGGATGTGAAAGTATAATCTTATCTATGTTCAAATCTATATAAAATAGAAATTTAGCAGAAAGTTCCATTTTTTTCATAAATGAGATGAAACGGATTTGTGTGTGTGTTTTTTTAAAAAAAAGATTAATAAAGCCTTCAGTTTGTTTATCTAGATCATGGGTGTCAAACTCACCGCATCACATTGCTATCATGTGATGTTTCTTGATGTTTTCCCCATTTGTGGAGCTTGGGTGGGTGTGGCCTGCCTCTGATACACCCGCCCACGGTCTACCAATTTGACACCCCTGATCTAGACAATCTGGTAACCAATTTTCTACCAATTTTCCATTAAATTTCACCCTACTAACACCAAACTAGAGCTAGAGTCCAGCTTAATTGTGGATGACAGATCCCAATTATGAGCTAATTAGACTGACTCACAAGCCACCTAGCGTTTAATCATGATCACATCCACTGCAAGGTTATCTTGGATTTTTTATGTGACATAGCATTTTTCCGTTTTCTCCAGATCTGCTTGCCCTTGAAAAGCTGTACTGTTTCCAGTAAAGAGTGCCATGTAATCCAGTTTCTTTTATTGTGTCAAACGCTTTCTTTCTTTTTTTATGTTTTATTTATTTTATTTATATGACATTCAATTTCCATTTACCAGTGTGTGATCTGGGTACAGTTATTTTTAAACAGTCATAATCCACATATTTGTTGTAATATTCATCACAATAATACTGATAATATAATCTATATAAATAAAAATGTAAATGTTTGTTTGTTCAAAATCTTAAATCTCCAAAAGTTCTTCACTGATTGCTTTGAAATTTTGACACAATGTTGCATTCGAATACGCGCATGTTTTTATATACCTATATTATATAGATGTCACACCTGTGACAGGTAAAAACATGCTTTTTTGAAAAACAGCGCCATCTGTTGGATGTAAAAGCAACACATGCTATACTAAATATTTTACAATTCCATTTCATTGTTTCCGATTTATGATCCATTTACGAATCCAAATTTCCAATTTTACGATTCCATTTCAATGTTTCTGATTGCATTGTTAAATTGAATTTTCATAGATTTTTATTTATTTTCATTTTGAAAATAACGCGACATTGCCTTGGAATTGAGCTGTGTAGCTCAGGTCACGCCTACTTTGCCTCCGTCCCACCAGTCTTTTCACTTGGTCGATTGCATTCAGTCCTCAGTTATCTTTCTCTATGTTTCTTTTTGGACTTTAACGTCGCAGCACCACAATGGCAGGCACGAGTCGGGTCTTTTCCCCTCAGCGCTGCCGCACCAAATAGGTAAAAGTCCAAGAAAGCAATTGATTAAGTGACATTAAAGTCCAAAAAGAAACGTAGAGAAAGGCAACTCAGGTCTGAATCCAATCGACCGAATGAAAAGACTGGTGGGACAGAGGCAAAGTAGGCGTGACCTGAGCTACAGAGGGAAATTATTGGTCAAAAAATATTGTATACCCACAAGACTGAGCCATGGCAATGCGTGGCCGGGTACAGCTAGTAATATAATAATAATAATACTTAACATCATCTTCTTTAAAAACTCTCCACATTAACATTTCCTCTTTTTATGTCTCCTCCTTTCTAACTTCTGTTTCTGTTGTCTAGCCATTGATAAAATACATCCCATATCAAAAAATATTCAGTTTCTCCTTTATCCTTAATAGTGAGCATTAATCTATCCATTTCTGCACATTCTAATATTTTCTTAATTGCCTTCTCCTCTGATGGAATCTCATCATTTTTCCATTGCTGTGCAAATACAATTCTAGTTACAGTTAGTATATGTAAAACCAGATATATAGTCCTTTTATCATATTTTTCCAGTAAAATATCCAACAAAATTATCTTTGGTTTCAAGTCTATGTGTTGCTTTGGCATTTTTTCCAAACAAGTATGTATTTTCGTGCAATATTCTTTAGCTTTTGGGCATGTCCACCACATATGGTAGTATGAACCAGATGGTTGATTACACTTCCAGCATTTAGCAGATCTATCTTTATACATCTTTGCCAGTCTTGCCAGTGCAAAATGCCATCTATAAAACATTTTATACAAATTTTCTTTATATGAAGTTGACAGTCGATTTAATATTTCTGTCCCATAGTTTCTGCCATTTATCTAATTCTATTGCATATCCAAAGTTTTTAACCCAAGCAATCATTGTCTCCTTTACCTGCTCACTTTCAAGTTTAATACTTAATAAATAGCACTATAATTTCTTTATTAATTGATCATCTGTTCCAGTTAATATCTGGTCTAATTCTGTTAACTCTTTATTAAAACCATACGTTTTAGCATCTTTCCTGTAATGTGATTGTATCTGCATATGTGGCCACCATGCAATGTCTATCCCTTGGGTATTAAGTTCCTGTTTAGTTTTTAATTCCCCTTTATCATTCAAAATATCTTTACATCTTACAATTTTTCCTATGTTAATAACACTAGTTATTAACACTACTAATGCCTCCAATGTGGAAAGTCAGATTGGTATTTTCAAATAGTGTTGTTCCTTTATTTTAAACCAGACTAATAACAATGCATTCCTAACATAGTGTCTCTGAAAATAACTATGTATTTTATTCTTCCCATGCCATAAGAAGGCATGGCAGCTTAGTTGGAGGTCATGTCCTTCTAATGTTAATAATCTTGTGTATCTCAAGATGATTCATTCTTTCACCCACGTGAGTACCGAGGCCTGGTAATACAATTCCCAATCTGGTAGTCCAAAGCCCCCTCTTTTTTTTGGTTTCCTGCAAAATTTTCAAGCCTATTCTTGCTTTTTTCCTAACTATTATAGTAATGATGATGATGAATGCGGGTTCAGATAGATAACCATTGAAGGGCCCTCTTCACTCAAAGTATTGCAAGCAAGAAATGTGTTTAATTAAGAAAGGAAATGCATCCAACTGGAAAAGGGACCAATTCAGTCGAATTCCTTTTGGCTAGGACAAACATCATAAAGAGGCCCCCATATGTCAGAAGATAGGAACAGACAGTGACATATAGCTATGAGAGGGCCAGGTCAAGAGGATTCACATCCCTGAGATTTCCTTTTGTCAACAAGAGATAATTTAACTATCTACGCTTCACTAATCTGCAGAATTATGATTGTTTTGGTCAGGATATTGTAAAACTTTTGTAATTAAGAGATGTCAATTGAATAACAAATGTATCTGTGTAACCGGAACTGCTGTGTTAGCAGTTTCCTTTGTTTGAAAGAGTATAAGAATTGGGGTCTTGTAATGTATAGGTCATTCAGACTTCCAGGTATGAATCGGACTCTGAATCTATTATTGCAATAATAAAATCTGATTCTGTTTGCCCTTTGGGATGACTCTCAATCTCTTCATTCCATAACATAACCAAACATATCTTAATATTGTTTTATTTAATTCTTTTTAAAAAATTCTCTGGTTTTATTGGTATTGTTTGGAATAAGTATAATAGTCTTGGCAAAATGTTCATTTTTATAGTAGCTATTCTAATTATTTGTGAAACAATGAAGACAGGAGAAGGATATGAAAGTATAATCTTATCTATGTTCAAATCTATATAAAATAGAAATTTAGCAGAAAGTTCCATTTTTTTCATAAATGAGATGAAATGGATTTGTGGTTTTTTTTAAAAAAAAGATTTTTAAATTTTGTTTTTAAAGATTTTTCAGTTTGTTTATCTAGATCATAGGTGTCAAACTCACCACATCACATTGCTATCATGTGATGTTTCTCGACGATTTTCCCATTTGTGGAGCTTGGGTGGGTGTGGCCTGCCTCTGATGCATATGGCCCACAGTCTACCAGTTTGACACCACTGATCTAGACAATCTGGTAACCAATCTTCTACCAATTTTCCATTAAATTTCACCCTTCTAACACCAAACTAGAGCTAGAGTCCAGCTTAATTGTGGACAATAGATCCCAGTTATGAGCTAATTAGACTGATTCACAAGCCAGCTAGTGTTTCATTATGATCACATCCACTGCAAGGTTATTCTGGATTTTTTATGTGACGTAGCATTTTTCCCTAATTTCTCCAGATCTGCATGCCCTTGAAAAGCTGTACTGTTTCCAGTAAAAAGTGCCATGTAATCCAGTTTCTTTTATTGTGTCAAACTCTTCTTTCAATTCATTGTTTATCCTTTTGCTAATCAAGTAGCACCTCTAATATTATTTGTATTTTGATTCATTGGGACAGTAACTTGCTATACATATTTCCAAGCTTCTGTTTTAATTCCTGAAATCTGAAGGAATTCCATTTGTCTTTTTGCATGTATGGTATATAACCATGATGGCAAACCTATGGCACGGGTGCCACAGGTGGCACACGGAGCCATATCAGTGGGCATGCGAGCTCAGCTCCGGCACGCATGCGTGAGCCAGCCAGCTGATTTTCGGGCCTTCTGGGCCCACCAGAAGTCAGGAAACACACTGTTTCCAGCCTCCAGAGGGCCTTTGGGGGTGTGGGGAAGGCCGTTTTTGCCCTCCCCAGGCTCCTAGAAAGGCTCTGGAGCCTGGGGAGAGCAAAAAACAGGCCTACCGGGCCCACTGTGCCATCACATGCCAAAAGCGGGGTGAGCACAGGGGGGGGGCACAGAGAATTATGGATGTGGGCACGCGTGCGTGTGACCCCACCACACTCCCTCCACTTTTGGCACGCGATGGCAAAAAGGTTAGCCATCACTGGTATATAAGATCTTCATGGGCCATCATATACCACTGGATTTTTCAGATCTTGCAAGGTGACACTACAATTTTCCTTCATAACATCACTTACGGTGATAGTCATTCTTGTTCTACAAGTCTTTGCAAATATCATGATAGGGAGTTGAATATCTTCAGCAGTTTAATGTACAGTATATCACTATAATCTACATTGTTTTCTCCAGCTTGCCCTCCATATTTCTTCTATTTTGCAAGCTGGAACTCTTATGTCCATTTTAGCTAGTCCTTAAGGTTTTTTGTTTCATAGGAAGTCATATTATTCTTTTTCTGACAATGGATACTGATGAATCATGGGTGTCCCGGAGATTCAGGTCACTGACTTTCATCCATTTCTTATTTTTTGAATGTAAAATAGTAAATGCCTTAACATTAACTTTTTCCTCAGTGTAGATATTCACAAAAAATTGAGGAATGTCCATATCTGCCATGCACTGTAGTTTGGAGTTAATTTTCAATCAGACTTTAATCACTTTAAGCTTGTAGGCATGTCAGTTTTCAAATTCTGTCTAATGCTAATTACTGTATAACAGAAAATTACCATCCAGTTTTTTAAAAGCTTTTCTGAAGAACCTCATTCTGGAAAGCTTATCAGTAATTTCTTAATAGGAAGATCAATAATAGCAGATCAACTTTTCCAAATCACAGCTTTTTAGACTAGTAATTTCCCTTTGTATCACAAGGAAATATGCTGTTGTTTACACATTAATACATTCTCAATAAACCAGGTAGCTTGCATAGAGTGAGTTTACAAAATATACCAATATGGGAAATACTCAGCCTAGACAGGCAGTAATCACCACAACTCACTTTTTGAGTTGTATAATGTAGATAGCCTTGCCCCCAGTATTCTAGTGTTCCCAGCTGCTCACAGAAACTTTGTGTCAGATCCCTAACATGATACTGCCATTCAAATGGAGGGAGGGGGAGGCATGAGGATAAGATGTATTTTTATAACCTTTTTCCTGGCATCTAAGTGCCCTGCAGTAGTCTCACCTTCTTTGGAATGTAATAAGGAGGGAGGGCCATGTGGATTGTTTCAGTTTGCTGAAAGCAGAAGAAGATCCTGGGAACTGCTCCTTATCTGTTTCTCAAGATGGCCTGTTCTGCTATCTCTTCTTCTCAATAAAAGTTTCCTTTTGGAATACCATGTTTCAAGAGTCTATACTTTCTTGGGAAAGAAGGAGAGGCAATAGTTTCAGAGATATTATCTTACCTAACTAGAAAAACAGAATGGACAAAGGCAAAAACCAGTGGGAGCAGGAGCAACTTCCAACTTATTGCTGACTTGACTACAGCTGAATGCCTTCCAGTAACTGATGGTTAGACCAGTTTATTAAAGTCAGATGGCTAGAGTGGGACCAGTCTACTTAACTTCCTGGTGGTGCCAAATTTCAATCCCATGACAGTCATGGATCCTGGAATTTGGGTGCATTCTGTAAATTAGTCCAATTGAGATATCTTGGTTCAAAAATTGTTGCACTATGATGCACTTTTTTGCCCATTTAAAGATTACAGACATGAGAACTTTAGTAGTACATAGATAGATTGTAGGGAGTGTGGCAGGAGTGAAATGCTCCTGGTTTGAACCAGATTGCCCGATCCGGTAGCAATGGCGGTGGGTAGTTTGGAGAACCAGTAGCAAAATCCCTGCCCCCCCATATCCAGCTGAGCTGCGCGATCATCAGAGGCTTTTTTTTAATGTTTAAAAGCATTTTTTCTAAAACCTCTTTGGCTGAAGAGGTTGTAGAAAAAATGCTTTTAAAAGTTTTTTTTAAAAAAGCTTCTGATGATCACGCGGCTCATCTGGGATCGTCAGAGCCTTTTAAAAGCATTTTTTCTACAACCCTCTCCCGAGCCCTCCAGAGATCATTAACCAATGCGACCAATGCCGTTTCCGTGCTGTACCCCGCCCTGAAGCCCGACTAATATGGATCTAGATAGGCAGCTTCATCCAGGTACTGGGGGAGTTGTCGTGCCACCACACTCTCAACAACCTTCGCCACAAAGTGAAGGTTGGAGACGGGATAGTAGTTGGCTAATACTGCTGGGTCCAGTAGGGCTTCTTGAGGAGAGGCCTCACCACCGCCTCTTTCAAGGCCGTGGGGAAGTATCCCTCACTCAGCAAAGCATTGATAATTCCCTGGAGCCAGCCTCGTGTAACCTCCCGGGAAGCCAGTACTAACCAGGAGGGACACGGGTCCAATAAACATGTGGCCGCACTAAGTCTCCTGAAAATCCTGTCCACGTTGTCAGGGGTCACAGAGTCAAACTCTTCCCAGATATTGTTCTCAAGACTATTCCTCACCACCCTGCCTGAATCTACCCAGTCAGAGTCCAAATCCCCCCGAATCTGTGCGATTTTGTCATACAGATATTGTCTGAAATCCTCGGCCCTGCTTTCCAGGGGGTCCTCCCACACTCCCAGGTGGAGCAGGGAGTGGGTCACCCTAAACAGGGTGGCCGGACAATTATCTGATGACACAATAAGAGCGGAAAAGTAATTAAACTTTGCTGCCTTTATTGCCACTAGGTAGGTCTTAATATGCGACCTTCCCAGTGTTCGGTCAGATTCAGTGAGACTGGCCCTCCAACCGCTCTCCAGGCATCTTTTCTGGTGCTTCATCTCCCTCAGCTCCTCAGTAAACCACGGAGCCACATGGGATCGGCACCGGGTCAGAGGCCGCAAAGGCATGACTCAATCTAAAGCCCCAACAGCCGCCTGATCCCAGGCAGCTACCAGGTCTTTGGCTGAGTCGTGTGCCAGATCCTCAGGAAATGGCCCAAGCTCTGTCTGGAACTTATCAGGATCCATTAGGTGCCTGAGGCGGACCCACTTTATTGGCTCTGCCTCCCTGTGGCAGGGTGTAGCGGTTTGAAGGTCCATGCAAAGGAGTGAGTGGTCTGACCATGACAAGGGTTCCATCTCTATATCCCCTATAATGAGACCACCCAACCACTGGCCAGAGACAAAAATCTGGTCCAGAGTGTGTCCCCCCCTGTGAGTGGGGTCATGAACTAACTGGGTCAGGTCCATGGCCATCATGGAAGCCATGAACTCCCGGGCCATCTCAGACATTTCACCAACTGATGGCAAGTTGAAATCACCCATGACCATAAGCCTGGGTGTATCAACTGCCACCGTGGCTATCACGTCAAGTAGCTCAGGCAGGGCCGTTGCCACACGGCAGGGAGCCAGGTACATTAGCAACAAACCCATCTGAACCCCCTGACCCCATCTCACAAAGAGGGACTCACATCCAGCAATCTGTGGCACAGTGGTCTCCCTCAGACCAAGACCTTCTTTAATAATAACCGCCAACCCCCCCGCCCCTGCCCTGGGCCCTCGGCTGATGGAATCCTCTGAAGCTTGGTGGGCACATCTCAACCAGAGGGACCCCTCCCTCTGGGCCCAACCAGGTCTCCGTAATACCCGCCAGGTCTGCTACCCCTCCTGTATAAGATTGTAGATGAGGGGGGCCTTATTTAGCACAGACCTGGTGCTGCATAGAATTATGCTGGATAAGTTTTTTCTAGTCTGTAGGAGACAAGGGAAATAGCCTTTGTTCCAGTAAAAAGTTATTAATCGTATATCTACAGAGTAATGTCTGAAAGTTCTTCTTGACAATGAGATCAACTTGCATAGAGTGTCTGAGAGAGAGAGATTTCCAAATAATCTCTTTCTCAGTGCCTTGCCTATTTATGTGCTGAGTAGAATGTTCTTACTCATCTCCGTATGATTTTCTTCCAATGTATTTGTCAAGGCATTTTAAAAGATTGAATCTTTTTAATTTTTTTAGTGTTTCTAATCTTTTAAATCAAGTGTAAGGTAGAGAGAAGCAGCAAGGGCCAAGCTTTCTGATACCGCTAGTGGTAAAAATATATCCTTCTTTTGGTTTAACTGTGAAATCAGCTGTCAACATTCCCCTTCACTCTAGCTGTTATATGGCAGGACCGTGAAGTGAACTGGAGTGGCAACTGATGGTTTTCTTCTATTCTAAAACACTTTAATCATATTTACAATACTGTACTTTTTCATCATGACAGAAGATGACAGAATTTTGGGACAGTTCTAGGAAATGATTTCTAATAGCCCTGTCCATAAATTATGAATGTTTCACAAACTATAAAACTAAGAGCAATTGGCTAACTTTGCTCAATGTCAAGGGTTAGCTTGCTTTTTGAATCTTGAGCCTGACCAGATATAATTATAAAGTTTAAAACAGAATGCTGATCCCATGAGAATATAAATTAGATACAAATTGAAGCAAAGTATTCTATAATAATAATTGCAAAAGGCTGTTTTATTTGGAACAACAAGCTTGCATCTTGTGAAAATACCTTTAACACTATCAAACAACATCTGCCTATCCAGGTGATTGGATAGATGGATCAATAGATGGATAAAAATGCCAAATCTAGTCTAAACATTTTGCTGACTATGCAATGATTAATAACAACAACAACAACAACAACAACAATAAAGTATTTTCAATACTTGAAAAGTATTGAAGGCAAAGCTGACCAGAAACTAACTTGGAACTGGTTAAGATCAGGAGTACCGAAAAAAGAAACAGAAAGCTTTATTTTGGCAGCTCAAAAACAAGCCCTAGCCACAAACTGCATGAAGGCAAAAATTCAACATGTTACCACCAACAGCAAATGCCGCCTCTGTAATGAGAAAGATGAGACAGTCGACCACCTGATCAGTGGGTGCAGCAAAATTTCATAAATTGATTACCTTCAACGCCATGACCATGTTGCTAAGATCATTCACTGGAAATTGTGCCAGACGTTTGGATTTGAGTACAGCAAAAACCACTGGGAACATCAGGTTGAGAAAGTTTTAGAGAATGAGAAACTCAAGATCTTGTGGGACTTCAGGATTCAGACTGGCAGGCACTTGGTCCACAACACACCTGACATAACAAAAAATGACATAAGAAAAAAGTATGGTTCATTGACATTGCAATACCTGGTGATGCATGGATTGAAGATAAGCAGCAAGAAAAAATCATAAAGTACCGGGACTTGCAAATTGAAGTTGAGCGACTGTGGAAAAAGAAATTGTGTGTTGTCCCGATTGTAATTGGAGCCCTTGGAGCAATACCCAAAGGGCTACCCTGCTATTTAGAAATTCTAAATTTACTGGACTTAAACATTTTGACTCTACAAAAAACCACCTTACTTGGAACAGCTTACATCCTCCAACGATACCTTAACAGTTCCTAGGTCCTTGGTTAGGACTCGAGCTGCTGAGCTATTAACCAGCCTCAAAGGCTGTGAATCTCACTAATGATTTAATAATAATAATAATAATAATAATAATAATAATAATAATAATACACTTAATGAGGCACTATCTTGACGTTGTTGTGAGGCTTTGTGCTCTGAGGAAGATGAGACCTATGTTGTAGGTTCAATCAAAATTTCCCTCAGTATATGTTTTAAAATTGACTTTTTCGTTCTTGATAAAGATCCATACAGCCCCTATCCTGTCTCCTTTAAGTAGGCCATAAAATTTATGTCTTTCCCCAGAAATAGGGTATATAACAGACCTTAATGGAAATGTTTTGTGTTTAACTTTGTAGCTTATTGTTCTGTCTGGAGCTTAATTGTTCTTTCTTATTATTGTTTTGAACTATTTTTAATATTGTACTCTGCCCATAGTCATTACCAAAGTCAAGTTTAAGAAACAGACAAACAGTCCCTTTTCTGTGTACAACTTTCCCATGTATATATTTCTTTTGGAATACATCTTTTTCAGATTTACAGTTCTTTGTGTGAACTTTTGAACAAACAATGACAGATTTTAGAAGGCACTATTCATTGCTCACCTTTGTGATAGTATCTATTTCTGTGCATTGCACAATTTCAGTCCCAATGAAATCTGTAGCAGGTTGGTTTAAACATCTCAAGCTTTCTATTCAAAGGCAAGATGGAATGTGAGGTGTCAACATTCCAACAATAGGCACATCTGAATAACTCAAAGTATTATGAGTTATTATAATATATAAAACATCATATGTTCATACAAGTGGAAAATAAAAATGACACTCTTTCCTAAAGCAACCACCAAGTGAAATTGCCAGAAGTCTCCAAATGATGCTCTATTGTTTAATCAAACTCCTACTGCCCTTTGGGAATTAACTGAGGTGCCACAACTACAAAAATATTTTTACACCAGTAAACATGACTTGAAGAACAGATGTAAAAAAATCCTGCTGATTGTAGTGCATTTAGGTCCTCTTTCATAAGAGTGATTGCTATTGTGCTGGTGTGGGACCGAAAGCTTTTGCTCTGCCCAAACTGAATTGTCATGCTGTTGAATTTATGCATGTCCTGCTGTTCCTCAGAAATGCTTGTCTGAACGTGCAGGCAGAGGGAGAGGCATTCTCTGTGGAAAATACTTGTCTTCTTTTCAAGTCAAAAGGTCTGGCTGTTATTTCAGTCCCTGTTCAGTGGTAATTTGTTGCCCCTATTTGCTTTATCTGTGGGAGGGTGAAAAGGGGGGTTGGCATTCTGCAGAAAAGATTGTAGAACTAATTTTTACTCAGAAAGACTATGAGGAACACATTAATACAAATGAAATAAAGGAATGAAAGCAAAGAAAATAAAACCAAAGCTTCACCAAGAAAAATGCAACATTCTTCCTCACCCTTAGGAAATGAAATTATTCTGACAGGGTCAGGAGGATTCTGCTTGGCAAACCATCTTAAATTAATTACCTTCTTGACATTTTAAAGGAAGGTTTCAGATTGTAAATTTAACCCAGACAAAGCATTCTTTTTAATCTTGTCAGTATGCAAACTACTTGCCACTGCAGTCTCTGAATTATTTATCAGAGAAATGACCCCAAAGGGTAAAAAGCAAAATCATGAGTATTTGATCCACAGTCTGATGTCATTTTAAAGCTTAGATACCTGTTGCAATTGCTTATTTTTTTTTCTTTAAAAAGATGCACCAGTTCTTTCACTCTTGCAATTCTTTCTCAGAAATTCACTTTTAATGCTTTGTGGAGGTTTAACTCATGCAGATTTCTCAAACTGATATCACCAACTATACAGTGTTGGAGGGGGGATCATCTTGATGCCAGTCCTGTATCTGATCCCAGGCATATGCATTTTATTTATCTCATTTTTGCATTGAAGTACTATATAGCAAAGACATTCTAAATTAACACATCCAGGTACAAAAAAGACAAACATCATCATCATCATCATCATCTTCATCATCATCATCATCATCATCATTATTATTATTATGATGTCTCCCAAATAAAGGGGGCTTGTAAGTACTAAAAGGAAATTAAGAATCAGGGGAAAAAATCCTTCACAAAGATTCAGATTCTTTCTTAGAGATTATGATATTTCCCACATTAGTATCATAATAGGTTTTTTTGTGGTAAACTGCCCTCTACGTTTTACAAGGATACACAAATACAAATATAGTTTTTTGTCTTCTTCCTATATTTTAAGCCCAAAGCTCATAACATTAAATAATTTTTGGAATCTACTTATTCATGTTTGCTTAAAATACCTGGGATGTACAAAAGCAAAAAATTCAGTATGCATTTATGTATTCAGTTAAAAGAGTTCTAGACTGCTGTTAAGGACAAAAATCTAGTTAATGCAGCTGGGCTAACAGAGTTCAACCCACCAGCAAAAAAGCGGTAAAATCCATAAATCCAAACAATGAAACAACATTTGAGCATGAAACACAACTACATCTGAAATAAAATTTCAGTCCAATAAGGTTTTGGTAAATAAGGCTCAGGGTTTCCAAAATATTAACCATGATGGAATCTGAGCTATGTCTATGCAGATATATAGGTTCTTCTTCTGGTGGTGATTTAGATCCCAAAAGTCATGGTTGGCATTCTGTTCATGATCACAGAGAAGCACCCCTGCCCTTTTCACCAAAGGTAAGAAGTTAATATTTCATAACTCTTCCTTTCCCAGGAACCTTCTCTTTTTGACAAAAATTCTGTTCTATAGTAATGTGAGATTCTATAGAACAACGAGAGAAGTAGTATAGAGATTGAGGAAGAGAAAAAATAGGGATAAATGGTCTTTTCTAATTCCACGAGTGAACCTCCTTAAGGAAAAAGCACATCCTGTGCATCCAAAATTTGCATTATTTGCAGGACTTTACTGGATTCAACCAATCTGTATCTTTGACTTTTTAAAAAATATATAAGAAATATAACTTATGGATTTTAGACTGACCTTTGCACTGATTACATATATCAATGGGATATAGGAATTAATGGAGTTTTCTTGATCCGGAGAAACCTTTTCCCGGCTCATCACCTGACATCTATAGTATAAATCCATCAATCAGAATTATATTACTTTAAGATGCCATTTCTCCTGAAATCTTTGGTGAACATCTATGCAATCTTTTTGGGGTGTTGTATTATTGTGTATTATATTATTTAGCTAAAGTATTGATTTACACCATTAAAGGTAGAAAAAGGTGTATTACTGTTAACTATGATTTGAAATGTTTATGTTAATAAATATTAAACTGTTTAATCTTTTACATTTAAAGATGAATATAACATTTATACACAACTGCAAGTTACATCAAAATATTTGTTTTATATCAAAGCTTTCTGTCTTTAGCTGAATACTTAATACTAAGATATCCACTATTGTTACTTGCTATTGTTTTGCATATTGAGAAAAAGATATTATATACCCAAAGCAAATCAAGATCCAAGCAATCTTTAAAATAGAGATAGAGATGATAGAACTTTTATGATAAATCCAATAATACAGCATGGGCGGGATTGGGGAAGTCCCTTTTGACACCACAAATCACAGCTTCAGAGTTCCATGTTTGGATTCTTTTTTTCCCTTTTACCTGTTTTATGGCTCTTAGTTCTGTAACATCTGTGTTGACTTAGAAACCTATACCTATTATAATTAGTAGCAGGTGGCTAAGAACCTGCAAACAATTCATCTGCTTTTTAGAATTGTTACTATTAAGTGTACTTTTCTCCCTCCCTGTCTGAGTTTAAATACAAGTAATTTGTCCCTGCTATGTTATATTTATCCTCACATAAGGCTGGCCTGGAGACTCAATTAGCATGATGTCCTAGGCCAGGGGTGTCAAACTCGCATCAAACTCCTTTTTCTGGATTTGCCAACTGGACAATTGACATTAAACCAGCTCTTCATATAGCAGCCTACCTGGACTCCACAAGGAGGCTGGCAGCTTCAAGATGTTATCAGCTGACAAAGAAACAGATGGGAGGGGGCAAAGCCAGGGGAAACCCCCTCTCGAGAGATTCTGGTAGTGGCCCAAGATGAACCCGGAATGCAAGTGGCCAGCGCATGCCCCAAACAGAGGGCTGAAAAGCCAGAGCAACAGGCCATGTATCAACCCTGAAGTGAACCTGGTTGAGGCCATCTTGTAGGCTTCAGGGTTGCCACAAGGAAGAAGAAGGGACATCTCAAGAAAATACTTGAGGTTAAAACTCCCCTGCAAGAAGCTAGGACCAAAGTTTATAGGGCCCTTCCCAATAGTGAAAGTGATTAACATGCATTGTGTGTGCGATGCGAACTGGTGGTAAAACTGGTTAGAACCCACCACTGGCTCCAGAGCTACAAGACCTGTTTGCTTTCATGCAGATTCGAAGACCACACAGCAGCCTGGTGAGTGGAGGCCCGCATCTGCTCCCTACAGCAGGGCAAGTGGCCAGTGGCAGAGAACATCCAAGATTTTCATAGCCTGGTGGCTCACCTGAGAGATTGGCCTGAGTGTATGCTGGTCTACCAATTGTGGTTGGGGCTGAACAAGGAGTTGTATCACAACTGCCTACTCTGGCGGATGCCTTGCAACTGTTATGACCCAGGTGGTCACGGTTAGGCAAGCCTCCAGAGAGGTCTTTATTTCTCTTGGAATGGTTAAACAAATGATCCTCCACCAACCACTAAGGCTCCACCTCAGTCCCCCAAACAACAGTTCATAGATTATCCAGCCAGGCCACAAGGCAAAAGTCCAAGCATAAAACAAGGGCAATTTTGAAAGCAAAGTTTTCAAGGCTGGGACAAGACAAGAACAGTCCTCAAAGCAAGGCAAAAGCAGTCTTCAAAGCAAGGCAAAAAGTCTGAGTCAAAGCTGAGGTAGTGTAATACGAAAACAAATACTGGCAAAAGCCCCTTCTCACGGCATCTCCCTAAATACTATTCCTCAGGTGAGCCTTGTGAGGACTGGTTGGGTGCCCTCAGTGGTGGGATTCAAATAATTTAACATCCAGTTCTCTGCCCTAATGACTGGCTGGGTAGGCATGGCTGGGTAGTCATGTGGTTGGGTGGGTGTGACCAACGTCACGTCGACGGGTGCCTCACCTCACCAAGCCTCCGCTCACCATGTCTAGCCCCGCCTCTCCCCTCCTCTCCCAGCCACTCCTTGTCATGTCTGGCTTCTCTTCTTCCCGATTTATGACCACAACTGAGTGCAAAATTTGTGTTGTTAAGTGAGAAATTTATTAAGTGAATTTTGCCTATTTCATGACTTTTCTTGCCACATTTGTTAAGTGAATCACTGCAGTTGTTAAGTTATGGCCTCCCCATTGACTTCGCTAGTCAGAAGGTTGTAAAGAGGACCACTTGACCTGGGAGACTACAACTGTCATAAATTGAGGACCCAGTTTGTGGGGGCAATAAGCTGACTTTGTATAAATATACAAAAGTATGAAGGCTATTGCTTAGCGCATTGTAAGCCGCCCTGAGTCTCTGGAGAAGGGCGGCATATAAATCAAATTAAAAAAAAAATAAAAATGTGAGACAGTTGTCAACCATCTGAATTTTTATCATGTGACTGTGGGTATGCTGCAATGGTATAAGTGTGAAAAACTGTCATAAGCAGTGGTGGGTTGTTCCCAGTTCAGCCCAGTTTGGCCAAGCTGGTAGTGGTGACGATGTGACATCACCAAACCGGTTCTCATTGAATGGGAGCTGGGCCCTCCTACCCACCCCCGCTTTATTCCTACCTTTATTCCTTGTTTATTAGCCCAGCTGATAGGTGCGGCAGAGTGGATTGCCACACCTCAGCTGGCCTAGAAATCTAGCGCGCTTGCATGGAGCAAGGGATCGCGCGCAAAGTGCATGTGTGAAGAGAACCGGTGGTAACACCGGTTGGAACCCACTATAGGTCATAAGTCACTTTTTTCAGTGCCATTATAACTTTGAATGGTCACTAAATGACCTGTTGTAAATCAAGGATTATCTGTACAAAAATACAAATAGCTTTTTTGCTTGCAAAAAGCTGCCCTAAATACCAATTATTAAATTAGAAATGAGGGATACACACTGAAGATTAATGAGTCACAGCCATCATGGAAACCTAAACCATTCTGTCCAAATACTTTCTTTTTCATCAGCTATACCTGCAACCCAGAGTTACAAATCAGGCAGAGTGCCAGAGCACCTTGAGGAATTAAAACAGTTAAAATACAATGATAACTATCAGCAGCCAACTCTTGTTCATAAAGTGAAACCCTTTACCAGAGAGGTCATTTAAGCTCTCCAGAAAGTGGATGGACATACTTGGGCTACAAAATGCTAAGCTAAAGAGACAAAGTATATAGCGGACCCAGGTTCAAGTCTCTGCCCTCCCAAGCTTGTCAGGATCACAAGAAAAGTAATACATGCCACAGATATCTAAACAAACTCCAAGCCTGGTGCCATGTTACTAAGCCTTATTATCACAAGAGAAAACTAAAACAAATTGGAGGGAGGATCCATACCCCTACCTCCTATTTTTTTAAATCTTACTATCGGTGAGCAATCATGTGCCTTGGCCACTCTGAAGCAATGCAAGAGTCTCCTTTCTTAAAGAGGTTTTTTAAGAGGCAAGAGGCAGTTGCCTCTTGAAAAAAGCTCCTTTGGGACAACCATGACCTGGATGACTGAAGAATCCCCATATACAAGAGACTCCTGTGCTCTATGAACTGTCAAAGCACCCTTTTCCACCTAGGAGAAGCAATCCTTAGATCCATTTGCACCATTTAAAGATACCAGCTGGTCTCACTCACCTCACAAGATATCCTAAGGAAATCATCCAGATTTAAGGAAAGATTTGTTGGAGAGAAGAGGGAAAGACGCAGCTTGAATTTTTTTTTTAACTTGATCAGGCAGGCAGTGGTGGTCTGAAAAGATTATCTCATCACTTTTCATCAGTGAGGGGGGGGGAGATCACTCCATTTAGAGAAGATTATGGATTCAGGGAAAAAAGAGGCCCACAATCATATCCTCCCACACTTAATTAGGGATGGAGGAGGCAAGGAGTAGCTGGGAAGGGATTCAGCCATGTTGGAAGTACACCCCAAAAGGATAGTGCCAGGAACCACCAAAGCAGTGTAAAAAGCTTAAAACAACCCTTCCTCTTTAAAAGTGCCAAGCCCTGGAATAAAAGTACCAGCAAAGGGGGGAAAAAACCTCCAGAGAAGCAGCTCAGGCTAGAGAAAGTCTGGGCATAGTGCCAAGAACCATTAACGCCTGTTACAATATAAGAAGACTTAACCAAAGAGGCAGTTTCTGAAAACACTTAAGCAGGGCAATAAAGATAAGCAGGATTAGGCTAGAAATAATACACAGAAGCACACTAGACCATCTCCTTCCTGCCTTCCTGACAAGATTAACCCCTTAAGGTGGAAAAAGCAAAAGGCTGTTGGAAGGAGATTTCTTCCAACAGAAATGCTCAGAAACTTAACAACCAGCTCTCCTGAACTGCTGCAAACTGGCTGAATCCCTCCTCCTCTCCATTCTCCACATTTGAGGATCAGGCAGGAGAGGCAGTTGCTTGTTTCTGGAGCTCTGTTGCTCTTCTGCTGTGCTGCCTGCCCTTTCCTCCCCCTCAGTTGATCATCCTGTGTCCTTTCTTCCTCCCTGCCTACTCTTCTGAGGCCTGAGGGACCTGGGACTGCCTCCTTCCCAGGTCATTCCTCCTGGGCTATAGGGATGGTGCCATTCTCCTCCATTGGCCCTAGCTCTATCTCCTCCTCCTTCTTGGACCCAGGCTCCGACAGGGCCATGACAACAACCCGGGTGGAGATTTTGGTGTCCTCCTCAGGAGTAAAGGGGCCCTTCATGGTCTTATTGAACTTAGGGTGCACTTCATGCCTAATTAACCTTCAGACAGTGGAGAAATTGAAATGGAGGCTGAGGAAGTTAAGGCAGCCCATGGGATTCTCTCATTTAGATGGTTCCCTTATGGGAGAGGTACCAATTACCTGCCTAGTGGAGCCAGTGAGCCTCAGGGCTGGGACCCACATAGAGACTATCCATTTTATTCATGGCTCCTTGAATAACCAAAACCATGATCCTAGGACTAGCCTCATTGAAGAAATAGAATCCGTCAGTAGATTGGGACAGCAACAAGTGGCGAATGAGGAAAAAAAGGAGCTAGCTGGCAGGAGCTGTCTGGAGCCAGCAAAAGTGTCGAATGACAGCCATGAGCCTGCAGTTTGGAAAGTGAAAGTGGAGTCAGCGAATATACTAAAGGTAAGCAAGGAGTTAGAGCTGCTCATTCTGAATGAATACTGCGACCTGGCAGAGGCGTTCAGTGAGAGGGAATTGGATGTGCTCCTGCCCCATTGTCCCACAGATTGTGCTATAAAGATCTAGCCAGGGGCCAAATTGTCCAAGCTGAAAATGTACTCCATGATGCTGAGGGAGAAGGAAAACCTTCAGGGATTTATAGACAAGAACTTAACTAGGGGATATATCCAACCAGCAAAATCAAGAATGGCTGCCCCTATGCTTTTCAAAGAAAAGAAAGACAGGTCTCTTAGGCTGTGCATGGATTACCATGGGCTGAACTGTATCAGTGTGGAAAATATGTATCCCCTCCCCCTCATGAGGAACCTATCCAACGGGAAGATTTTCACTAAGCTGGACTTGAGGGAAGCATATTATTGATTGAAGATTAAAGAAGGGGTGAATGAAAGACCACCTTTAACTGCCCTCTGGGTTGCTACCAATTTCAGGTAATGCCATTTGTGTAAGCCCTGAAGTTGGCTGAATTGTGGCTATTTTCTTTTTGTGTAGTTGCTAGAGAGATTTCTTTTTTCATGGCTTCAGGTCTGACACAGCCTGGCATGAAGAGGCTAGGGAGGGGGTTGGTAGAGATTAGCTGGGGTGTTGTAGTCTAAATAAAATTATTTCCCCTGGGAATCAAGGACATTCATGCAGGTGTCTGTAAGGAGGAGGCTGAAGTCATCCTACAACTGGACTGCATGCTGATTGGATAATGTGACTAAGACTCTGGGAAGGGAAATGATGAAGTTTTACTTTTACTTTTTTTTATTGAAAAAGTTTTATGCAACAATTATTTTCACCCTCCATCCCCCCTCCCTTTCCCACCCATCCCTCCCCAAACCCCCCCTCCACCCACCCAACCCCAACTTCCCAGAGCAAAATACAGGGTATTGCATATAACAATCACAAACTAAATTAACCTAACTTCAACTATATTAACAGATCCCCCATAGAACCATAACTCCGCTACAGATAATATACATCTAAAGTTAACATTCATCCATAAGCTATTTGATATTTCTTTGTCTGATATTTTTTCTGAATATAGTCAATCCATTTTCTGCATTCCAATATATATCTTTCTTCAGTAATGTCCTTCAGATATGCTGACATCTTTGCCATTTCTGCCAAGTTCGTTACTTTCAGTATCCACTCATCAATAGTAGGCAAAAAGTCTTTCTTCCAGTATTGCACCACCAGCAGTCTAGCTGTCGATATAAGGTTTAAAATCAATTTACTCTCAATTATTGTACAACCTGTTGTAATACCCAATAAGAACAATTGTGGAGTAAATTTCAACCTTTTTAAAAAAACATTCTGCATCACCACCAAATTTTTATCCAAAAAGCTTTGATTTTCTTACAGGTCCACCAAATATGAAAATAAGTAGCATCATCACAGTCACATATCCAACATTTAGCCTGCACATTTGGATACATACATGATAATTTTTTAGGGTCTAAATGCCATCTATAAAACATTTTATAAAAATTTTCCCTCAAATTTTGTGCTTGTGTAAATTTAACATTTCTAACCCAAATCTTTTCCCAAGTTTCCAACCTTACCGGTTCCTGAAAGTTTTGTGCCCATTTTATCATACAATCTTTTACCAATTCCGTTTCTGAATCTATTTCCAATAAAACATTATATAACCTTTTAATATTCATTTGACTTTGATCTCTAATCTGTTTTACCAAATTTTCCTCATTTTGCATAATACCGAATTTTTGATCTTCCCTCCATTTAGCTTGGAGCTGACCATACTGGAACCAAGTATAAATTATACCTTCTTATTTCAGTACATTTAAAGATTTTAACTGCAATTTACCCTTTTCCATAAAGAGAAGCTCTTTATAAATAACCACCTCCTGTTTTTGCTCTATACTTATATTTTCTATTGCATGTCTAGGATTTGCCCAAATTGGGATTCTATAATTTAACTTATATTGATACTTTTTCCATACCCTCAGTAAGGCATTTCTAAGTACATGACCTTTAAACGCCTTATCCACCTTTTTTCATATAACAAATAAGCATGCTATCCATATAGCAGGTCATAACCTTCTATATTTAAAATTCTCTCTTCAGTTAAATTAAACCAA
Organism: Ptyas mucosa; assembly: GCA_012654045.1. Classification (NCBI taxonomy): domain Eukaryota; kingdom Metazoa; phylum Chordata; class Lepidosauria; order Squamata; family Colubridae; genus Ptyas; species Ptyas mucosa. The sequence continues at coordinate 7,734,697 of WNWU01013765.1, read as the reverse complement.
TCACTAATTTGTGTTAAGAGAGCTGCTTCATAATACAATCTTAAATTTGGCATCTTAAGACCTCCTCTTTCATGTACATCCTGTATAATTTTCATTTTTATTCTTGGTTTTTTCCCATCCCAAATAAAAGTATTAACCCCTTTTTGCCAATCCATCAGGTTTCCATCTTTCTTAAGCACTGGTATCATTTGAAACAAAAATAAAAACCTAGGTAATACATTCATCTTTATTGCTGCTATCCTTCCCAGTAAAGATAACTGTAACTTTTTCCAAGTTTCCATTTCTCTCTGAACTCTTTGCCAAAGTGCTTCATAATTATTTTTGAAAAGTTTCGTATTTGAAGCTGCAATGTAAATTCCAAGATATTTAACTTTTTTAACTATTTCAAACCCAGTTATTCTTCCTAATTCCTCCCGTTGAGTTACAGACATATTTTTAGTTATCACCTTTGTTTTATGCTGATTTACTTTAAAACCAGATACTTTGCCATATTGATCCAAAATATCCAACATATATGTAACTGATTCTATTGGTTGAGATAAAGTAATAACCAAGTCATCTGCAAACGCCCTTAATCTGTACTCTTGCTGTCTAATTACAATTCCCTTTAATCTATTCGAATCACGTATCCTATTCAGCAAGACTTCTAGAGTCAAAATAAACAACAATGGAGACAGGGGACAACCCTGTCTTGTTCCTTTCTCAATTTTAAAAGGCTTTGTTAGACCTCCATTAATTACTATTTGTGCAGTTTGTTCGTGATATATTGCCCTAATTGATTGTATAAAATGATCTCCAAAATGCATTTTTTCTATTATCTTAAACAAAAACTGCCAATTCAATTGATCAAATGCTTTCTTTGCATCCAAAAACACGAACGCTGCAGGAACTTGGTTATTTTTTTCCAAATATTCCAGTAAATTTACAGCTTGTCTAACATTGTATTTCATTTGTCTCCCTTGTATGAACCCTGACTGGTCATTGTGAACTAACTGTTGCATAACTGGCATTAGTCTATTTGCTAATACCTTAGCAAAAATTTTATAATCAATATTCAAAAGTGATATTGGCCTAACATTTTCTGGTTTAACACAATTTTGATCTTCTTTTGGAATCAATGAGACAAAAGTTGTTCTCCAAGATGGCGGAACTCCACCCCCCAATTGAATTTTACAAAATAAGATTCTAAGCGGTTCCACCATTTCCTCTTATAAATTCTTATAATATGCAGCTGTCAATCCATCTGTCCCTGGAGCTTTACCTATTTTTAATTGTTTAATAACTGCAACAATCTTCTCATAGGTTATTGAACAATTCAACCCCTCCCTCTGTTCCATTGTTAAGTCCGGGATATTCTCACCTTTCAAGTACATATCTATATCTATACCTTGAATTAGATCCCTTGAATATAACTTTGAATAGAATTCTAAAAAAGCATTTTTAATCATATTCTGTTGATATACCTCCTTACCTCTAAATTCAATCTTTTCAATAGCTCTTGATTTTTGCTTTTTTCTCAATGTATAAGCCAACCATCTACCCGGTTTATTAGCATTGCAAAATGTATTGTGTTTAGCATATTGTAAACTAGTTGCCACTTGGTCAGCCATAAGCATATTAAATTGCTGTCGCAATACATTTATTGTTTCCTTAAGTTTCTTGTCTCCTGGAGTAGCCACAAGTAGTTGTTCTTTCTTTTTAATTTCCTCCTCTATCTCTTTCCTTTTCTGTTGTTGTTTCACTCTATATTTATTATTCATATGTATTAAGACTCCCCTCATATAGGCCTTGCTTGTATCCCACACCATCTCCATAGATGTCCCTTTATGCATATTAATAGCAAAAAATTCTTTCATTTGTTTTTTAAGCTCATTCACATTTTTTTGATATCTAAATAAATTTTCATTTAACCTCCAAGACCTCCTTTCTCCCCTTTCCTATTCAAATTCCACCCACACCGGACTATGATCAGTTAGAGTTCTTGGACATACCTTCACCTTCTTCACCCTGGAAAGAAAATCATTTGTAGTTAATATAAAATCAATCCTAGAAAAAGATTGATGTCTGTCAGAAAAAAAAGTAAAATCTGCATCATCCACATTCCTTACTCTCCAAATGTCTCTTAATTCCATATCTTCCATCATATCAAAAAAAGATGTGGGTAATTTTGAATGTACAGATGTCTTAGACAGACTTTTTTTATCTTCCCTGATATCTATTACGCCATTCCAGTCGCCCATCATTAAAAAAGATCTATAGCCCCATTGTAATATCTTGTTATGCAAAAACTTATAAAATTTATCCTGTTGTTGATTAGGGGCGTAAATTTCAATTAGAAGCATTTTTCCATTCTGAGTCAATAGTTCAACTGCAACATATCTACCTTGAGTATCTGCTTCAATTAACTTAACTGGTACACCCTTCTTAACGTATATAACAAGGCCATTTTTCTTTTCAGATGTTGACGCAATAAAATAGTACCTAATCTTGAGTTTATCAAAAAAAAAAATTTATTGAAAAAGTTTTACAGATACAAATTTCCCACCCCCTTTCCCCCCCCGCCATCCCCCAACATATCATAGTACATAAATCAAGTTAACCTAAAAAATACAATACCCTCCCTTTCCCACCCTATCCCTCCCCAACCACACACACCCCCCCGGACTTCCCAGAGCAAATACCGGATATAGAATACAACAAGCTTAATAAAAACACATAAAATAACTATCTATAAATTTAACTCCCTCTCACATTTCACACAATCATAAAACAATTAAGTAAAAGGAAAGCAAATCTTCTTTCTTCTTCATCCTTCCAGTTTTACACAATTAAAATCCATTTACAATTGAAGCACTTAGTAAAACCCTCCAGTATTACATAATCAAACCTAGTATTACTCATTTTAACCAATTTATACTTAACAATTTATTAAATCTAAGCAATTTAGCAAAATATTTTATAGCATCTTTCCTAAAAACCTAAATTCATAAATCTAAAACAAAATATTCCCAATTCACACAATCATAAAACAATTTAGTAAAAGGAAAGCAAATCTAGTAAAACCCCAGTATTACATAATCAAACCTATTATTACTCATTTTAACCAATTTATACTTAACAATTTATTAAATCTAAACAATTTAGCAAAATATTTTATATCTTCTTTCCTGAAAACCTCATTATAAATCCATAAATTTAAAACAAAACATTATATAAGCCTTTCTTCTATCCTCCCATTATAAACCATTAAGGTCCAATTATAATTAAAACACTTTTAAAAAAGACATTTTCTAACTAAAAAACAATACTTAATATAAAAACATTATTTAATAGTTGTATCTATCATTTAGTCCATCTTCGTACGATATCAAACCAGTTCTTAATCTTCTTGATTATTCCCATCTTCAAACAGTATTTATAATATCTTCAATTGCCTTCTACCCCCCTGCATAAAAAATACTTCTTTATATATATAAAAAAAACCCGAGTGACTTTATATTTGTATTCCACTTGGTATCCGCCAGATCCAACCACGATACAATCCCAACACAACGGTATTATATAGAAAAAGAAAGGGAAAAAAAGAGTCGAATCATTTGATACCATTACATAATTTACTATGAAGTCCTTCGACTAGATTATTGAATTCATCATTGTATTAGGGTAACCACCAGATCCCTGCAATTGCCCTAGGCCTGTAGTCTTCTTGACCTATGGCTATTACCCTCAAACAAAAAAGCTCAAATTCGCTATCATATTCAGTAAGACTTCTGCGGCTGCAATTAAATCCATCTTTGTTACAGTCTTTAATAAAAGGTTGCAATTCACTCAGGTCAAGGCTTACTTCACAACCAAATACACCAGCAATGCAGTGATCTGTTTATTCTTCTCAAAATATTCCAAAATGTCTATAATTTGCCTTTCATCATCCTTCCTCAATTAAATAGCTGGCATAAATGGTTAGATGTTTTCTTCCAAAGTTCAAAATCTATATACACTTAAACAAAACATTTTATGGACTTATTCTCCTCATCTCCCGTCCTTTTTCCTGGCTTTTTTATGGACCTTTTTCTTCACTCTAATTCCTCCACCTTTTTTTTCTCTAATACACTCTTGAGTTTTCTGAGATTGATGTATACAACATAGCTTTCGCAAAACTATATCTTCCAGTAAGAGCAGCTCTTTAATTGCAATTAGGACTTTGTAGAAAAAATATAAAATTCCATTTCGTGTCTCTATGATCCCAACAGCTCCCAGAAATTCTTCCTTCTCATTCTGCAATTCCTCCATTTTATTTTCCAAAATCACTGTAGGCTGTTCTCTTTCTTCTCCCAACTCTTCATTCAACACCTCACTGTTAAGTAAGAATACAGTATCTTTGTTTGTTTCTTTATTTCCAACTTGAAAAAAAGTATCAAGCCTTTCCAATATAGCAGAGGTAATTGAATTGAAAACTTCTTCAAGAGGGTCAAACCGTATTTGTGGGTTAACTAACCCATCATTGCTTTCAAAAAGAGCAGCCATCTTCCCCCCCTTCTTCTTCCCTTTCCAAGAAGACAAAATAGAAGAAAAAAAGGAAGAAAAGGGTATCAAAAGAAACCTTTCACTTTATACTTTATACAACTGCTTCAATTGTTACTATTATTTCCATCCTTGATTAATCCACTTTTTAAAATAGAGTCCTATATTTCAAACTGAGGCTTTATCAGTACTTCTTTTTTTTTAAACTTTCACTTCTTCACGCCCCGTTAAAACTAGAACACCATCTTACTTTCTCTTTCTTCCCATAGGAATTAAAGGAAAAAGAATAACTCTTAAAATTAAAATATCAGATACTTGCAGTTCGAATTCCTCATGCATTTGCTCTGCCAATTAAAGTCAAAAATAGATGTTTAAAGTTGTTTATTGGGTTGGCCGTGGCATCTAGCTCTGCCAGGCAAAAACTTCCCCGGCAGAGGCGTCCCAGGTCCGGAGCGTTGACAGGCTTCATGGGGAGCTCTCATCTTCGAGCACCAGATTATTGGTAAAATCTGGCGCTCTTAGGGAGCTCTAGCCCACCCGTCTGCTCTCTTTCCCCCCTTCTTCCTGGGGGAAAGTTTCCGAACCGCAAGACAGCCGATTTTCGCTGTTCTTGCAGTTCTAACGGAGTCCGGGACTGGCGCTTCACAAAGAAGCATCTGGCGATGCGGGCAGCGCCACCGGAAGCCAGTTTATCAAATATTTTTGATCTAAAGTTCTAATATGCATTTCTTGCAAGCAAATAACATCATTCTTAAATTGTTTCAAATAATGAAATATCTTCTTTCTTTTTTGTGGTGAATTTAAGCCATTAACATTCCAAGATAAAAATTTAGTTGCCATCTTTGGGCCCTTGAAGTTTAGTGAACATGCTCTGAAGATCTCCTCCGATCTTACTCTTAGGCCTTGCTCCTCCCATTGCTTCTGTCTTTTGAGCCACTTGGGCTGCTGCTTGAGACTGTTGCTCCTTCAGTTTTTCTTGAAGTCTATAAGTTGTTTGTGTCACTTGCTGACCTTTTGGTTCCTCCAGCTTCTTAGGTGAATCAGAAGTAAGTTTTAAGGGCTCAAATTGGGTTAAATCATCCTCCAGACCAATTCCTCCAGCTGCAACTTCCACATAGGTTTGGGCCTGCTTCACCTCCATCTCTTGTTGTGGAGTCTTCTTCTTTTCTTTTCTGCCTTCTCCAGATGAGGGTAGATATCCAGCCTTTAAAATATCAATATAAAAATCTTTTGTCTTCCAAGGTGAGTTTAAACAATATTTCTCTCCTCCATAATTCACTGTTAAGCCAATTGGGACATCCCATCTGTATTGGATTTGTTGATTTCTCAACTCATTGACCAAAAATCCAAAGTCTTTTCTATCTCTTAGCATCTTGGAGGGAATTTCTTTCAAAACAATTATTTCCTTTCCATCTGCTTGAAGCTTGTTTTTATATGAAGCTTGTAAAATATCATTTCTGATCCTCCTGGATGTAAAATAAATCACCACATCTCTTGGCAATTGCTTTTGTCTTGCCACCCAGGAATTGACCCTTTAAATTTTATCAATCTGAATTGCAATATGTTCGGGCCTTTCTTCAATTATCACTGATAGGGCTTCAGCACAACTCTTAAGTTTTCACCACTATTTTCTTTCAGCCCTCTCAAACTCAAAGCGAATTCCATTGATCTATATTGCAACATAATTACATCTTCATCCACCCTTTCTGTTTTGGCCCCAATCTCCCCAACTTTGTTTTCCAGATTCAAATTAGCCTCATTGATTTCTTCTACTCTGTCCTCCAGTTCAATAATAGATTTTGACAATCCTGAAACTGCTGAGATAATATTTTCTCTTATTTCATCATGTTTTTGTTCCACAACCTCTTTAATTGCTTTTATTTCTTCTGGAAATTCTTTAAGTTTTCCCTCTATAATTGTTGTTTGATCATTCATGGCTGCAGTTTGACTAAGCATAGCTTCCTTTATAAACTCCTTAAGATCTTTTAAGGAGGTCTCCTGGCTCTGTGTATCCACCGGATGTTGTACTTTCTGTGTCACCACTGGAGAACCTCCTCCCCCCTTGGGAGCCGCTACTTTAACTTGTTTAGCAGCCATCTTAAATCAGAAAAAAGAGGGTCTTTTCTTATTCTTATTCAACTTGCCAAAACCTCTTTCCACAATATTTTCAATAAATTACAATTTATGAAGTAAAATAGTCTCTCCTCTATTTTTCAACAAGTTCACAGCCCGGCAGCTATAGCCCTTTAAGAGCGCAGTTCACAAAAGGAATTTTCGTTTCGTTCCTAACTTTCACTTTCACAGTCACTTCAAAAGCGCCATCTTTAAGCCTCCATTCAAAAAGTTTCCTCTCAAAACAATGTAGCCTTGGAGCTAGGTATAGATACTTGCAAGTTAATTGTTTCCCTGCCTCCGCTCCATCTGCTGCTGAAATCAATTAGTTTCTCTTTTGAAGACAGAGTTGGTCACGATGTCTGGCTCTGTAAGAACAGAGTCATCCTGGATTCGGAGCTTCAGCGGCAAAACGGGGAGCTCTCACCCTCCAAGCCCCTGGAGTTATTCCAGGGGTTTTTGGGGAGCTCTACCCACACCCACTGGCTCTCCTCTCCTTCTTCTCCCAAAGGTGAGGATTAGAAGCCGTCAGACAGCCGATTAACGCTGTCAAGTCAGCTTTAACGATATCATGGGGCTGGCGGTCTGGGGAGACCGTCCACAACGACGGCAGTGCCAACCGGAAGTCAAGTTTTACTTTTAATTAAGGGGGAAAACCGTCACCAGTTTAGAGCCATTTTTCCAACAGGAAGTTGCCAATTTGATATGTCCTAATAAAATGTCCTTTGAGGAAGTTTCCTGCCTCCCAGTTCTTGTTGGATGGGACTTATTACTTGGAACTCTGACAATTTGGGCTGCAAGGAGGTATTCAAGCATCTGTCGCAGTGGTGGGTTCCACTTACCTTTGTTACCAGTTTGCCACATGTGACCGTGTGCACACAGTGCTTCTGCACATGTGCAGAACCTTCTGTGCATGCACAGACCATCTGTGATGACTTCCGGGTGGGTGGGCAGAGCCTCCCACCGCTACCAGTTTGCGGGAACCGGGGCAAACCAGTAGAAACCCACCACTGATCTGTTGGCACCATGGGACATTGCTGGCATCTCAAGGACACACCAAGCAGATGTCTTGGCATGGCTGGCTGTTTCCCATAATAGAATGAACAGGAGTTATTGGTGGACTTTTTGGACTGTGGGTGGCCTGTAGTGAAAAGGGGGAATTAATTATGCTTGCTTTTGTGCGGGAAACCCAGAGCTGATTTCATTTCTTCTGTGTCAATGTGGTTTATTCAATAAAGTTTTATACGCTTGGTAAAATAATGTCCCAGGAGTTCCTTTTTTGGATTCACTTACTGGACAATTGACAGTTACTTTTGCAAATCTTAAAAATGATTTCATTTTTTTTAAACAAATAGAAAACTGTGATAATGCAAAGCAAGGTGCTTTTCTTCAGCTCCAAGAATACTCAGATAGACTTCATAATCTTTAATGGCTGGTTATAACCCAGTGCTTTCTTTGGTAGATATGTTCACCTACTTGGGAATAAAGCAAGGATTAGTATAAGTGTCAGAGAGAAGATTGCAGCAATAACCTAATATTGTATCCACTCCAAAGGAAGACAATTTTGCATTTAAAGTAATCCCTTCAATCAAGAAATATTAGACAGGAAAAGAATTATAAATATTAAAAAATCCATTGAATGCCCAGCTTCCCCCAAAGTCAACTTAGAGTTTCTAGTTCAAGCTGACAATATAAGCTTGACTTAGAGAATCAGAGCAGTAAATTTCTGTATAAACTAAACCATATACAACTATCATGTATGAAAGAACATGAATATATTGACCAGAAATCATAATGCAGTAAATAATAATTAAATAGCTTTAAAATTAATTGTCTGTAATTAATTGATTTCCCCATCTTCATGGCATTCATATAAAACACATTTTCTCTTGCTTTGAAAATCACATAAGTATATACAATTTGGTTCTTAGGAATGGTCACACACACACACACACACACACACACACACCCCTCTGATTAATGTTTGTTTCTTTAAATTTGCTCTGAATTCTTTGACAGAAATATAAACTGTTTTCTTTCACTCTTCCTGTTCACCTCTGCCCAGTAGGCAGGTACAGGCTTGGTAGACATTCGTATTAATCATTTGCAAGTTGAAATTAGGTTAGAACTATATGAAATTAGATCAAGGGAAACAGCTTGCCCTGATCCAGATGTTAAAGCTGTTGTGCTTTAAGCACATTTTAATGAATATACTTACAGTAAATCAGGGCTGTCAAACTTGTGGCCCGCAGGCTGGATGCATCAGAGACTGGCCACACCCATGCCCACTTTAGTGAAGGGGGGGAAAGTCACAATATGTCACGTGATGCTGGCATGACGACGCAAGCTTGACACTCCTGCAGTAAATAATTAATTTCATAATAAAAATATCAACTGTTTTATAAGCAGTGCTATGGCAATATGTCAGATTCAACTTCCAATGCAGATATTGAAGTTTTTCTCTATGGACAAATAGCTCAGCCTTTCCTGTGTTCAATTCTGTCTGAATTCACGATATATATATGGGTGGCTGAAAATCTGGTGATCTTGTACAAGCTGAGATAGATCAAGGACTGCATAATCTATGAAAGTTTCCTACCATTATTGCAATGGAGAAGCAGCAGAAATATATATATTCTATTTTTAAGAATACATTGAATCAATTAAACTCTTAATTCACTTCAGCCACACTGAAAAAATGGAAGGAAAGCTAGTCATATTTTCTCCTTGTGTGGCAGTACAGATTGTTTTATTTGATTTCTTAGGCTTATAGCATTATGCTATGCTTCTATTGCTCTATGTGGGATCTTAGGGTCTTTCAAGAGGAAATGATGATGATGACTGATGATGATGACAATGATAATGTTGACTATGATGATGATATCATGGATAAAATTATATTATCAATATTTATAAAATGGTTTGGTGTGTTCAAGAGCAATCATTAGACTATATTAATGAATCAGTTTGTTCAGCTATTCTGTCCACATTTCAACTAAGATATAAATAATATTGTTGAAATATCCTTTGGATATACTCAGGATAGGTTGTAATTCCATAACAATTTATCTAGAAAAAAGCATCTTTAAATTAGTAAGAGATTCTTCTGAACAAACTCAGTACTGACAAAAAGCCCAACAAAATAAATATGGTTACTAGATAAAAGCTGGTGTAGAAAGCTTATTCAAAAGCTAAGAAAACAGAGTAGCACTGAAATAAGTACATCTACCATTATAGCTTGGTAGAGATCTAAAAATGCCAGTTTTCTTCACCTATGAATGCAAAACAAAGCTAATGAAAATTGTAGTTGTTTTTTTCCTATCAATTTGAGCTGAACCTGCAATGATAGTCTGAGCCAATCCTGATAATATAGTATATGTAACCAAGGTACCGGAAATATAGTTCTTGTCAGGGTTCCAACTAACACCCGCAACAGAAGTAAAACTCCAAGGCAGGCATTTTCCTCAAAGTTCCATTTTATTAGAGATGTCATATTGGCACATCTGGGAAAACCCAAATCTGAAAGGCTCCCAGATTTTCCCCACCCAACGTAAAGTCAAAGTTCCTTTCCCTGCACCCATACGTCCATCACATGGTCCAATCGGGTCCCCATCACGACTGGAGTTGTTTCCCAGTCACGCCTCTCCAGGTGCAGGATGAACCTCCTTGAGTCCAGGGAAAAGAATGTTGTTATGGCTATACATCTCACCCAGTCTCCATCCACCCCCTCCCATTTCCCTGTTCTGTCCCCTCCCTGCTTCAGGAGCCCAGACAAGCACACACACAAACAGAAGTGTACAGAAGTCGTTTATTCACCATTCATCAACAACAAGCTGGCAGCGAGCCCGGGAGAGATAAAGACAGCTGTTATTTTGAGTTGCCACGGCCAGTCCCTGATAAGGCTCTCCGGCATGTCCGACAACAAACAGTCTTAAGATTAGCAAACACTTATCTGATGCAGTACTTCAGGACACAAGCAGCCAGATTAATACTTTGTTCGTCACAAAAGCCAACAAGGTAAGGTCAGCTCCTTTTATACCTTGTGGGGCGTTGGCTTTGTGACTCATCACCTCGTGCTCGGCCCCACCCACTCCTTTGCTGAGCCCGTCTCTCTGATCGTCGCCACCTGGGATTAATCCACTCCCTCTCCTCATTAACGTCTGACTCAGAGGAGCTTTCTTCCTCAGGGCTTTCAGCTGGGGCCTGGGGTGGTGCCAAACCAGACGGGCCAGGAGAGGGGGGCCTTGCCTCCTCCTCCTCTTCACTTTCGGAGGATTCTTCCTCTGAAGGTCCGGGCTCGGGAGCCGAAGACACAACATTCCCATAGCATGCCCATCCACCAAGTGTGGCAGTCCTGAAGATCCAAAGTTAAAGATGGTTTCCAGGGCTGACAGGATGCCCCACCCCCCATTACTGGGTTAATTATTTTCACTATTGAAAATGGTCCTAAGAACTTAGGTCCTAGCTCTACTGGGCAATTTTAGTTTAATGTACTTGGTTGACAGTTGAACACGATCTCCCACATGAAAGGGGGGGATGAAAGGATTAGCGTTTATCTGTTTGTTTTTTGTACACTTCTGCTGCCTCCATTAGTGTTTTTTTGTTTTCCCAACCCCGCCTGAATGACTCCATCCACTCAGCTACAGTCATAGAGGAGGGTGGCTCTCTTGGCAACTCAGCCATGGGAACAAATTCCATGCAACTAGTGACTTGAAAGGGGGTTAGTCCGGTGCTGCTATGCACTGCATTGTTGTAAGCCACTTCTGCGACAGGCAGCAGATCTGCTCAGTTCTCTTGTTGGTAATCCACATAGCATCTTATGTACTGCTTTATCATGGTGTTTGTACGTTCTACAGCCCCGTTCGTGCTTGGATGAAAAGCCAAGCTAAGTCCTAGAGTTGACCCAATGGATTTCAGGAATTCTCTCCAGAATTTAGTGGTGAATTGAACGCCTCTGCTTGAGATTACCTGGCGAGGCATTCCATGCACTCGGTAGATCTGCTTGATGAACATTTTAGCCAGATTCCTGGATGAAGGTAGCCCTGAGCAGGCAGTAAAGTGGGCTTGCTAAGAGAATAAGTCAATAACAGTCCAGAAGTCTGTATTTCCTCTGCTCTCTGGGAGCTCGACAATAAAATCCATAGCGATCTCCTCACAGGGCCAGCTGAGGGCAGCCACTTTTTCGAGCAGCCCAAGAGATTTTCCTGGCCTCATCTTCATAGTGACGCAGGTGGTGCAACTTTTTACATAATCCTCTACATCGGCTTTCATTTTGGGCCACCAGAATTGCCTCTAGGCTAAGTGGAGAGTTTTTAGGAAGCCGAAGTGACCGGCCAGACAGAAGTCATTGCTGTGCTGCAAGACTTGCAGCCTCATGCTGGTGGGGACATATAGTTTGGCCGCTTTCCAAGCTAGCCCCTCTCTCAGGGTCAGGCTGTCCCGGTTTTCATTAAACCACTGGTTGGTGGGGAGTGCATCTTTTAGTGTAGCTGTCATTTTGGCATTTGGTTTGACCCCAGGTGGTGACTTGTACCTCCTGTTGAGGAGAGGGGATGATCAAATGGATGACTTCCTCCCTATCACTATTGAATTGGGGCTTTCTGGATAACGCATCTGTTAACAAGTTCTTTCCCCCTGGGATGTACTTTGGCTCAAAGTTGAACCGCTTAAAATACTGCCCAGCAGACTTGTTTGGGGGGGAGCTTTCAGGGGGTCTTTAGGGCTTTGAGGATTTTGTGATCAGCCCAGACCTTGAAAGGCATTCTACTCCCTTCTAAGAAGTGCCTCCAGGAAAGGAGAGCCCAGCGGACTGCATAAGACTCCTTTTCCCATATTGCCCACCATCTTTTGGTGTCGGTGAGTTTTTTTGACAGCTAGTGTTGGCTTGGATGATGAACTGCCGTTTAGGGTCAGGGTGCTGAAGGATTGGCTCCTTGGCAAAGAGTCTTTTTAACTTTTCGAATGTTTTTTGGCAATCTAGTGACCAGGCCAGTGGTTGGGTTGGACATGGTTTTGTATGGGGTTTTGTTTTCAGGGGTTCCATTAAGGGTAGAACTACTTCTGCAAAAGCTGGAATGAGTTGCCTGTAGAAGTTTGCAAACCCCAGCAAGCTCTGGAATTGCTTGTGGGTGTGTGGGGGTTGCCAGTCCAGCACCGCTTTCACTTTTCCTGGGTCCATCTTGATCCCCTTATTTGACATGGTAGCCCAGGTAATCTAGGGAACTTGCATTTGGAAAGCTTCACATAGAACTTCACAGCTAGTTTTTTCAGTACCTGCCACACTAATTTAATGTGCTCTTCCAGTGTCTCGCTAAATATAAAAATGTCATTCAGATAAACTAGGACCCCTTCTACAGATGTTCATGCAGCACTTCATTGATTAGCTGCTGCAGTGGGAGCCTCCTGGAGCCCAAACAGCATGTTCATAAACTGGAAACTGCCCAGTGGGCAGTTAAAGGTAGTCTTCCATTCACCCCCTTCCTTGATTCATACCTGATAATAGATGTTGTGGCCCATCAGCGGCCTGTGCAGTTAGTAGCTGATTCTGAGAGCGAGGAGACTGGTGTGGTGCTGCACCAGCAGCCTGTGCAGTTGGCACTCGAGTCGGACAATGAGGACGCTGGAGAAGATGTGGTGCCAGAGGTGGGGATTCAGCCAGGGCCTTCAGTACTTCCAGAAGCTCCCAAAAGTGAAGAGGAAGAAGAGGAGGAGCCTCTTCTTGATGTACAAGCACACAGAGCTGCGAAAAGGCAGGAGTAGCTCCTCAGGAGGAGGTCTTCTCGAGAGTAAGGCTTGGGGCTAATTGGCCACTCCCCTAGCCTATTTAAGGAAGGACGATGACTGCTGCAATTTACAGGAAGCAACTTTGTTCAAATTCCTTCGCGTATTGATTACAGAAAACGCTTGATTTGGCTCTTGTTTCTCTCTTATCAGTTTTCCTGCAAATTGCTTCTGGGCATTCTGCCAACCACAGTAAGATTATGGTTATCTGAAATACTGTGCCTCAGAACTGAGCTATTATTCTTTGAATTCTTGTCAGCTGTTAATAAAGTTAAATTCAGAAAAGATTGATTTATTGTACTTGTATTCGAATAACTACCAAGAAAGCTCATTAGTAATCTTTAATTAGTAAATTAAGGTTTGTACGGACTTTGTGTGTGCTGTGTTCTTTGGGGTCCATAGCTGGGGCAGAACAATAGGCTTCTTTTAGGTCCAGCTAGGTGAACACCTTTCCCTCTGCTAAATGGCTTCGCATATCTTTCATTAAGGAGAGGGGTAAATGTTCTCCATACACACAGTATTAATTCTGCAAAAATCCATTCAAAGCCTCATCCCCTCCATCTTTTTTCTCTTTGAACAGAACCGGGGCCACTACTTTGAATTTGGTGGATTGAATGAAACCCTTAGCTAAGTTGACGTCAATGTATTTTCTTAATTCAGTCATTTCCTTAGGGGTCATGGAATACATCTTGGGTTTTGGCAACTTGGCTCCCAGTACAAATTCAATTGCACAGTCAGTCGAGCAGTGAGGGGGGAGGAAGTTGCAGTTGTGCTCACTAAAGGTGCCTGACAAATCCCGATATTCCTTGGGCATCTTGGGACAGCCAGGGAGCCCATCTGTGGCAGGTGCCGCATTTTCCTGTTGACTAGGGCTGCCGGGGTTGGTGTCAGTTGGCATTTATTCAGAGGAATTGGTGGCAGTGGGCCAATGCCTATTTTTAGCTTTTGGTAGCCATCTTCTCATGTGATGGTTAGGCCCCAAGCAAGACCTAGTATGATTGATTCAGTCATTTTTCTGGGGCTACTACAAAATGTATGAGCTCCTGGTGGTGTCCCATTTCCAGTCTAACAAGCTCCATGACTAAAGTGGTTGGGGCTCCTGCTATTAGTGTCCCATTGACCTGCTCAAAGTATATAGTGCATCGGGGGTTTCCCAAAGTATATAGGTGCACCCCTGGTGCACCTATATACTTTGAGCAGGTCATCCCTAGCTGTTGGACAATTGGGAGGCTGATTAGACACCCTTGGGGCACAGTTCTTGGCACTACTATCTGGGACTTAATGGAAAAGGGGTGGATGGCTTCACTTACCATTGGATCCTCTTCCCCATTGCTCTCACTGGCGGGGCAGAAAGGGAAAGAACCTCAACAGTTTGTTGGGCAATTCTTCCCTTGTCTGGCGGTTTCCTTGGGGTTTTCTTTCCCCGGGGTGCAGATGGGGTCCAGAGTTGGGGGACTGGGGCTGGAGCCAGGCACTCAGATGCCCAGTCACCATGCTGGCCACATTGGAAGCACTTGATTATTCCTGGCACTGCTGGTGATGGTGCTTCAGCCAGCTTTGCAGGGGCTCGATGGCCCAGGACTCTCTTAGCTGGCTTCCCTGAGGTGGGCTTTTGGTGCAGGTGGCTCTCTAGGTCCATCCAGTATCAGTCCTGTATACAGTCTGGGACCCTTCTGTAGGTTTGCACCTTGCCTGAGGTCCTGGTCCAGCACTTCTTTGAAGTGGTAGCCGAAAAGGCGTTCAGGCCAGTCTCTCAATTTTTCAGCCAGCCTCCAGAATTCCCAGACAAATTCCTTTGGAGTCGACCCCCCTGCTTCAGGCTTTTGATTTCCACTTCAACTTCCTCTCTGTGGGCCATATCTTCAAATTGGACCCAGAGCAGTTGCACAAACTCATCAGCATCTTCTAATTTTGGGGCTCCTTCATTGTGTAATTGGGCTCTGCTGCCTCCCCCTCCATCATGCTGTCAGCGATTGCCAAAACTATGTTCTGATCAGCTTGGTACTGATCCCCATAATGGTCGAGGTGGGACCAAAGCCAGTTCAGGAAATAGGCTAGTTTCCCCGTGGTTCTGTTGAACGTCACTCTGAAGTACAGGGGTGGGGTGACTGGTGGCACAGGTTGTGGGGCCAGTATAGGCTGTAGAGCCAGAGCTGGCATCCACTGGTACTGCACCCATCCCTGGCCAGAGTAAAAGGCCCAGTCATGGGGCATTTGGTCGACAGGAGGAAGTCTGATGACCAGCTGGCGAGTGGGGGTGTTGGGTTTTGGCAGCCACAATGTGGGCTGCAATCCTGGGCTGGACTGGCCTAGAGGCCCTTGCTGCTGCAGGAGCTGTCATTCCGGTAGACCGGGCACAGAGAGAGAGGCTAAGGCATGATCTGCTTTGCGCCGAGTGAAACAAAGCCAATGTTCCACTCTGGATGGTTGCAACTCCTTGGTCTGGGATGGTCAATGTGGGTTGGGCCAGAACCCAGCTGGGCTGGCCACTTGGGGGAGACTGGGCGATGCTGCCCATGGTGAGTTGGTCAAACCATGCTGGAAGACCTGCTAGTGACTGGCTTCATGACGGCGGTGGGAGACCCCATTCCCTAGAGTCACTGGGCTCAGGAGGTCTCATCATTCTCCATTCAAAGACCTGGGCATGCTCCACTCTGGCTGTTGCAATCCGAGGCTCCTGCTGCATCACCCCAACTGCCAACTCCTGAGATGGCGCAACTCCCACGGCTTCGCCCCATTGGGAAGGATCCAGCTGAGTGCCCTGCACCCACATGTCCATCACATGGTCCCTATCTCGACTGGAGTTGTTTCCCAGTCACGCCTCTCCAGGTGCAGGCTGAACGTCCTTGACTCCAGGGAAAAGAATATTGTTATGGATATGCTTCTCATCCTGTCTCCATCTACCCCCTCCCATTTTCCACAGCATGCCCATCCACCAAATGGTTTCCAAGGCTGACAGTTCTCTTAACTTTTGACAGAATATAAGATTGCTTAAATTCGAAGATGAACACAGAGAAAAAAAATTATTAGCTCATATTTTCCACATTTATTAGCTCATATTTTCCACATTTAGTAACTCAGACTTTCCACATTTATTAGCTCATATTTTCCACATTTATTAGCTCCGGTTTTCCATCTAGGGGTTATAATTACTACTAAAATTCTTTTGTCTGTAACCTTTAACAGGAAAAATGGGATACCAGAGGGCAAAACCTGTTCAACCAAGATATCTCAAATAGGATAACTTACAAAATCCAATTATTCCTATGAGAATGGAATTTTGAAGAGTTCTTGCCATTTCAGAGCCACTACATTGCTACTGTTCAGTGTCACCTGACACTGTGCTGCTTGAAGTCATGTGATCCTCCTTTACAATGTTCTCTGACATCTTCCCATAAGTGAGTGGGGAAGCCTGGGAAACATACAGAGAGAAAGTCAATGGGGAACCTTGTAGGGAGGTTCATAAGTTGCTCAGGTAAATCTCCTGTACCCGCACAATCTTCAGCAGTTCCTCTGCATTAATGAAAATACTGAAATTATGATGCAAAGATCACAGGTTGCCTAGTACATACTATACATACGTACACACATACATATGTGCATACACACACACATAAATACATAAATACTTCTATTGGAATATGTGAATGTGGAGGGGAAGAGATACTGCCTAGAAAACAGATAAGAGAGGCAGGATTCTGTTAATGTAGCCTTACAATAAGGTAGAATTAGTTCATCTAATTGTGTTTTCAGGTTTACCTGGGAGGGCTGACACCAATCTTGCAAGTTTGAAAATACAAACTTCCCACCATTATTTTTAACTGCTTGATCCATTAGGTGGGTGGTTCCCAAGTTCGTTTTTCTGATTTGTTTTTAACCACTGGATCTCCTGCCTTTCTTATCTATTTCTTAGGTAGCATCTCTTCCCCTCTTTCCCCAAGGTCACCCACACATTCTATTACAAAACTATAAGATAACAGTGTTATTCTATAAAATAAATTCCCTCAAAAAAATAAACTAGTAATTTCTGTGCTTACTTATTAGCAATTATGTTGTGAAGATATCTCCATAATTTGAAGAGATCTCTCCACCTAAAGTATTATTAATATTACCTGCTTTCTCCAAAACAACATAGGCTTTAGTAGGATGGCCAGTCATATAGAATTGCTGTAAACAGCATAATTTTATTAAAGTTTAACATTCATCCATCATTACCTTTGGGTAGATTTATATTTTTATAGATCTGTCATATCAAAGTTGCAAATATTTGGATAACAAAGAGTTTAGAATTGTCTGTTTCTCAGGGTTGATGGAATTTTTACAATGCAAATAGAACAATCTACCTCTCTAGAGATCAGGGGATGAGAAAATGAGAGAGCAAAATAACACACTTCCATAGGACTGACTTGGCTGGTGTCCAAAAGGCCTTATGGTAGTATAACAGAATAGGTGACAAAAAAAAAAGGAAGTGGGTGAAACAAGACAAATGGTTGAGGTCTGAATTACTTCTGAGCCTTTCTTCATTCTCTTGGAGCAATTTTTAACGGTCTATTACCAGAACAGGGGAAGCATCCATGATCAGCTAATGAAAAAGCCAAAAATTCCATATGCATGTATGAATGGAGGAGAAGGAGGTAGTGAAAGTGTTTATGTGGTAAATATATGTATGTTGGTAACGGACAGGGAAGAAGTACTATAGATTTGGTGAGTATACTTTTAACATATCTCCAACTAACTAGAAGTAAAGTTGGAAGGAAAATCCTCAAAAGTATCCTTTCTCATCATGTCCTCTGTTCTTAGTCTATTTTAATGGCCATGAAAGATACTGACAAAATATTACCGATACCTTTTTTTCTGGAAAGAAACTCCAAAGCTAACACCTGCTTGAACAAACATGGTAACTTAGTTTTAGTTTTATTAAACAATCACAATATTCAGATATAACCTTTAAAAGAAATCAAATTTACAAAAATAAGCCAGAAATATAAACAATCAAATAGAAACCAAGTTAATGTTGCTACCTAAGTAGTATACAATTGTTAATATTTATATCATTGAAGAGAATATATGAGATTAATAGTTGACATTTAATATATTCATCCAAAACGACATCCGGGCCAATGGATGCAATCTAGTTTATTAATGTAACTAATAAAAAAGATGTCCACTTTCCAAATGATTTTGTTGCTGAGTTGATTTTTCTGCCAATTCAATTTTTTCAGTTTAGAAAATTGTTGAGCCAATGACCAGAATGCTTTTGTTTTCCATTTTTTGTAACAAACCTGACTGCTAACAATAAAAATTGAACCGAAGAACTGAATTGTGCAAGTTTTTAATATTTTGTATGAAATATAGACAACAATCCTATTATAGGATTTGCTTTAAAACCTGTATGATGTAATCAAGTTTGTAAACAACTTTAGGCTAAAATTTTGGCTTACATGACATTCACCAAGGATGAAAGTATGAGTTAATTTGCTTATAACATTGCCACTAAAATTAGAAAGAAAATTATGAATATCATTTTAATGGAATACAATTCCACCAATGCCTTTTTATTTGTTATTTCTTATGTCCACTAAATTAAATTTAAAAGTTTTTCATGGAGATTCATCAGTTTTCTCCAAAGTTTTTAAACATTTTCTTAAAAAAAAAAAAAAAAAACTTTTGTAGCTATAGGTATCCAGAGGAGATGGGAACAACAGGGGGAAATAATAAAACAAGTGTTGCAACATTGCAACAAATCTCATATCTACACATACTTCCACATGATACTGAAATCATAGAGCCTGATGGTGCAGCAGACTAAAGCATATTATTAACATTCAGCTGCCTGCAATTACTGCAAGTTCTAATCTCACCAGGCTCAAGGTTGACTCAGCCTTCCATCCTTTCTAAGGTAGGTAAAATGAGGACCCAGTTTGTGGGGGCAATAAGCTGACTTTGTATAAATATACAAAAGTATGAAGGCTATTGCTTAACGCATTGTAAGCCGCCCTGAGTCTCTGGAGAAGGGCGGCATATAAATCAATTTTTTTAAAAAAAAATGCAAACATGAAAAGAAGAGCACATTTCACCATGACACCCCTCCTGCGCAAGCTGCACTGGCTCCCGGTGGTTTTCCGGGTGCGCTTCAAGGTTTTGGTCACCACCTTTAGAGCACTCCATGGCTTAGGACCAGGGTACCTACGAGATCGCCTTCTGCCACCAGTAGCCTCTCACAGACCAGTACGCTCCCATAGAGAGGGACTTCTCAGGGTGCTGTCGGCCAAACAATGTCGGCTGGCGGCCCCCAGGGGGAGAGCCATCTCTGTGCAGGCACCTACTATTTGGAACGAGCTCCCCCCCGGAGATACGGAACATCCCAGATCTGCGCGGTTTCCGCCGTGCCCTTAAAACATTCTTTTTCCAGCAGGCTGGCCTGGCCTAACCTCTTTTAAATTGTTTTAAATTTTAAATTGGGTTTTAAAATTGGTTTTAATTTGTTGTTTGGGGCCATAATATTTAATATATTTTAAACGTTTTTAATATTTGTATTACATGTATTTTATTTTGGCTGTTCACCGCCCTGAGTCCCTCGGGAGTAGGGTGGTATATAAATTTAATAAATAATAATAATAATAATCTCTCCCCAATCTGGCCCTTCAGTTCTTCTTGTGATGCATACATTGCCATTGTAATTGAGTCTACTCTCTTTGCTGCTGATCATCCTCTTCTCTTTCTTTTCACGTTTCCAAGTTTTATGGACTTCTCAATGGATCTTCAATGAGCCTGAACATTGTGACATGAGTCAAAATTTTGGTTGATTTGTTCTATGATCCATTTTTGTTTTCTTGGCTATGATCCATTGTATTCTCAAGAGTTTTCTCCAACACCAAAGTTTAATGGTCAATATTTGTTCCCTCCTGTTTCTTCAAAGTCCAATTTCACTTCTATAAAATATCATAGGAAAAATCAAAACAAAGAAAGCATATTACTTGTTTTATTTGAAACAAGTTTCGGGCATGGTTATATTACTCTTTTCATAAGTCTTCTATATTCTTATTCCTTGAACTAGTTCATACTCAAAACTGGATGGTGAAGAAATGAGATTAGAGAAGTCCAGTTAAAGATCACTATGTGATTCCATTTTATTACAGTTACAATAAGACTAAGGTGACCAGATTTTAACATTGGTAAAGAGGGACACCTGTGGGTGTGGCTTATTTTGTGGGTGTGGCTTGGAGGTCATGTGACTGGGTGGGCATGGCTAGCTGGTCATGTGACCGGGTGGCCATGGCTATGTGTATAGGGACTACTCAGAGGGCTGAAAAAAGTCATTTCTGACAGGTCCTCGCACTTTTGACTGGTCCTCACACTTATGACCATCCTCACATTTATGCCCATGCAGCATTCTTAACAACCATGTCACTCATTTCACAAGTGCTTCTCTTCACCATGGTGATAAGATAGGGCAAAAAATGTAAAATGTGAGGACAGTCGTAAGTTCGAGGACTGGTCAAAAGTGCGAGGACCAGTCAAAAATAACTTTTTCAGCCCTCTGAGTAGTCCATGTCCATAAAAGGATATAGCAATAGAGAGGGATGAAGGAAGGGAAATTAGAGTAGGAGTGAGGGTAAGAGAGGGAGGAAGAGAGGAGGAGAAGAAGAAAGGAAGAGGAAATAGGGAGGAGAAGAAGAGTGGGGGGGAAGAGAAAGTAAGAAGGAAAGAAAAGAGAGAGGTGGTAAGTTTGAGGAGAAAGATTGCTGTACAATAAAAAAGATGAAAGGGAAGAAAACCAACCCCAAATAAATATAAAGATATTAAGATAAAGAATGAATTGTTAAACTTTAAAGAATAAAAGAGAACAAATATGAATAAATAGCAATAATTAGAAACACACATACAAACATACAATGTATTTTCTTTGAACAGAGTATTTGGCCAGTTCACAAATTTAAACAGTGTTTTGTCATTTCAATTAAATTTACAATTTCTATATTTCTTTTTTGCCATATTTATTCCTCATCTATTTTTTTAAAAAAACAATATTACCCTTCATCCTCATCTCTAATCTTAATCAAATTCAAGTTTTCACTTCTATTCTATATTATACCCCTTCCTATTGTCATCTATTTTTATATCCATCCTCACATTGGTTAATTATGTAATATTACAGTTGTTTAATACAAATTCAACATTTTAATATAAATCAATTAGTTATATAACTATCTTTTTTGTATATTAATCAATATGAACATGAATATTCCAATTATTTCCATGCAATCCAATTTCTTACAAATCAATTAATTATATTTACCAATAATAATAAACCAAATAGTTTCCCCCATATATTCCTCCAAACCACAACTTAATCATTTCTATTTTCAATACAATATACAATTAATAGTATCTCAATTATTACAATTCCCTTTTTAAATAGAGCTTTTTTTTCTTTTGTGTTTTAAAATCTTGAACTCTCCTCTTTTGCCATTTGCCATAAATTTCCCATTGTTTGCACCTATCTTTTTTGATGAGGAAAAAGAAATCTGCCTTTCCAACTTTGCAAACAGCAAAGCCAACAACCTGCTTTAGTTTCGGTTTCGTTTTCAGTTTAAATTGCACAAGGAGAAAAAAAAACTAGAGGGAAAAAAAACTGTTTAAATTCTTGCTGCGGGGCTTCAAAGGGCCGCCTATGTTTTCTTTTAACACTGATCAGCTGTAGGGCGGGCCTTTGAAGCCCCGCGGCAAGAATTTAAACAGGTTTTTTCCCCTCTAGCCATCAACTGGGATTCAGGAGGCAGCAATAGATTGGGAGTGGGCGGGGTAAGCAAACCCCGTTCTCCCGCCGTTTCCTAGCTTGTCCTGCATTCCTTCCAAAAATCGGGACTTTTTAAAAATGCCGTGGGACGCGGGACAAATTGTTGAAAATCAGGACTGTCCCGCCAAAAGCGAGACGTCTGGTCACCTTAATTAAGACAGTTATAACTAAGAACAGTTATAAAGGTTAATAATTGCTTTTATAAGTTGGCAAAATGCCTCTTTACTTGATGCTTCTAAAAGTATGAATGAATTCTCTTGTTTGAGATTCATTAGAATACTCTTTCTTCTTTACTATTTTAGACTTCCCTTTTGCTTTTGTTCATAATGCAAACTTGTATTATTTGACATTTTAATTTTGAAAGATGATATCATTGCTTTATCCTGTTAAGCCAATTAGTGAGCATATTAGATATTTAAAATAGAAAAAAAATATTTAACTATCATTTTATAAGTAATTGTAAACATTACTATCCTTCCAATAATAATATATGATACCATGTTTTAAATTCAGTCTTGATTTTGCATAATTCAGGTGCATGATTACATTTTTATTGCCTATCTTTTGCAATAATTATTTCTAAATAGTTAAATCCACGTGAGCTAAGTATTTTTTTAAAAAGTACTACATTAATTTTTGTATCAATGTTAATTAACTTGATATATGATTTTTCAATATTTAAATATTGAAATGTTTCAATATTTCTTTCTAATACTATAGCTCCACAGCATAAATCAGCTCAATTTTAGTTGAAATATTTCTCACTTTGTATTCTTAAATTAAAATAAGCATTTGTGAATAAATTAACTACAAGATGATATGTTGCTACCTTATGATCCCAAATATTCATCCAATATTTTGTTCTAGTACTTCTATAATCAAAATAGATTAAAAATGGTTTGGGCCTTTTAATGTTCATAAATGTTGTGAGGCAGGAATATAATATATTAATGTAAACAAAATGCCATTGTACAATAATACACTGCAGCTATTTATTTTAGAAAATCAGCTGAAAGTCTTAGCATTATCTGAAATATTCATGTGTGGCCATACACTTTATTCTGATCAGCACTAGCTGTTTTTCATGAGGTTGCATAAAAAAAATCTTAATGACAAGTTCATAGCTGTTTCAGCAATGGTTTCAGAACATGATAAAATCAGGAATTAAGAAGAAAATAATTGTCTCTGATCATTTCATATTCCTCAGCCTATAGCATTATTAAAATATTAAAGTGCGCTACCTTATAAATTACAAGAATTGCTAAGAGATACCAGTGGGGTTAATGGAGCAATCTCGTATGGGTCAATTCAGGAAAAAAACACCTTCTAAAATTTTATTACAGGAGTACAGCCTAAGGCAAAAAGTGCTGCCCACTGTTCATTGAGAAAAAAAATATAACATTTGTTGCCTTAATTGCCAAGTCCTAGCCCACCATAGTAGCAAGACCAGCAACCAGTGCTGTACTCATTGTTTTAGAGTGGCATAAGCCATTGGCGGATTTCCTGGTTTCATTTCTTCTTGCATAGGATGTTTGTCACCTGCTAATGGGAAAAGTACCTCACTATTTGCCTTGATGTGGGGTGTGGTATAAAAGTAAGGGCAGACATGTGTTTGTAATCTCTGTTTAACCAATTGCTTAACAAAAGGGTTGCAGATGTGGTTTTCTGGAACCCTGGTGGCACAGTGGTTGAAGTGCATGTATATAAATATCCTAATTGTCACTACATTGTTTTCATCTTGATAATATAGGTGGCATGTTAATATTTTGGATTTCAAATATTAATAAAAACCTTCTAAATTTTTTTCTGGAGTATCAGTGCCATTCTATGACTTTATCTAGACACAATTCCTTGGATAAATATATTATAGAATCATCTGAATTAGAGTGGCCCATTTATTTTGGTTCATATAAATTCAGTAATTCATAAAATATATAATTCTTAGATTTTTGGTTTTTGTTTTAGGGATGTCAAAGTTAGTAATAGGGAAGAACAGTTGCTTTTAAAACATATAGAGTCCACGAAGAGAGATTTTGATGGAAATTTTAAATATAATTTCAGAAATAGGTGGAAATGGCTCAACAATGATTCCACAAAACTATGAATGACATTAAGAATAAGAATGATGGAGTTATTTGGGATGAAATTGAAATGAGATAATGTGGGAAACAGAATCATAGAGATTTCATCATGATATGATATAGAATAGAAATGAAATGAATAAATGTTACTGTCTTTAAAAAAATTATAATAGGAAATTTAGAACAATTAATCAGTGGAACAACTTGCTTGCAGAACAGTTAGAACAATTAACTGTTGTTAATTTTTGACAGTGGAACAACTTGCCTGCAGAAGTTGTGAATGCTCCAACACTGCACTTTTAAGGATGTTGGATAACCATTTGTCTGAAGTGGCATAGGGTTAGGGTTAGGGCTGGGCAGGGGGTTGGACTAGAAGACCTCCAAGGTCCCTTCCAACTTCTATTCTATTCTATTCTATTCTATTCTATTCTATTCTATTCTATTCTAT
>WNWU01013765.1:7681693-7709555 GCA_012654045.1 Ptyas mucosa | reverse complement strand
ACTCCCAGCTATGCTGGCTGGAGAATTCTGGGAGTCGAAGTCCACAAGTCTTAAAGCTGCCAAGTTTGGGAACCCCTGTGATAGACAATGATAACCCCAAAGTCACTCAGCTAGCTTCCTCTCTAATACAGGACCAGAATTTAGCTTCTCATATATATTCATATGTATGCATGTATGTATGTTTTTTTGGTGGTTTTAATTATACTTTCTGATATTTTGGATATATACTTTATACAATTAAGTTTTATTGAAATATAATTGCAACCTGTCAAGAAACTATCAATTCAGTAGGAGTAAATTGGACAAATAAATGAGCAAAGGAAAAATGTTGCTTCCCCAAAGATTATCTTTAGTAGCAAATACTATTTTAAATTAGCTGCAAAGACACTATCTTTTATCTTTAATTTCTTCTGGCCACTTCTTTTTACTCTTGATGCTTTACATAACATTGTTTAGCTTGAAAACGAACAATATGCTGAGTACATATGTAGATCTTAGTGGATTTCCACTGCTATATATTATAGTAATGGAAATATATTTGGAAAAGGTTTGGATTTCGATCTTATTGAAACGATACTTTTAACTTCATTTTTGTTGCATTCACTTACTACTAAATTCTGTTTTAAAACCTAGATTAGTGCTTACATTAGATTGCCATTGTTTAATGATTAGTAGATTATTGCAAAACGATTTATAGTTTAGTTTCATCTATATTTCAGGATGTGTTGACTTCAACTGCCTCTGGGGAATTCTGGGAGATGAAGCCTATGCATCTTAACATTCGTGAGGTTGAAGAACTCTGGTATATTTAAGTAAGAAGAAATGATTTGTTACATTAGCAAATTTGACTAATTTGAGGAGCCTTTTCTCAGATAATTTAATCAAACTTAATAAGTTGAAAGCTTTGAGGAAACCATAATCAATACATTAATTAAATTTCTATTCCTTCTTTTTTTAAGAGCTCAAAGTAGTCTAAACATCAAGTTATTGATTTTTCCCCAAAGCAACTTTGTCAGATGGGCTAATTACCAAGAGAGTTTCCATGGCTGAGGCTAGATTTGAACCTAAGGTTCCCTAGTCCTAATCCAACCACTTCACCTCAAGTATCTGCTTATAAAACCCCCATAAATGATACTGAGTGTGCTGCAACAGTATTACACATCTATTTAGTCATGTTATTACATTTTTCTTGACAGTCAGAAATCATTCACATTAATCAATTTTGTGTTAACATGTTTCTAAAGTGACTTTGTAATGTGTTTGAAATCTATACTCACAGTGGATTGAAAGATAATAACTTATCTTGGGAAATTTAAAACAAAAATTAAAATTCTCCACTCTGAAGCAATATTCAGCCAGTTGGTCATTATGACACCTGTGTAAAATTTTGTATGTTTTATGACAGATTAGCAATAGATGATTTAGAGCAAGAGTTCCCAACCCCCTGGCCATGGCCCACTACTGGGCCATAGACTTTTTGAAAACAGGCTGTGTGAGCAATGGGCAAGTGCGCACGAAGCTCCACTCACGTGAGTGGTGGACAAGTACCCGTGCACAAAGCTCTATCGTGTGAGCGGTGGGCCCTTGTATTCGCCCGTGAAGCTCCACTTGCATGAGCAGAGGATGCTTGTGCTCATGTGCATAGCTCCACTCGTGTGAGCAAAAGGGGCTCACATGAGTGGAGCTTTGCCCATAACCGCCCTCCACTCATGCAAGTGGAGCTTTGCACGCAAGCACAAATGCTTTCTGCTTTTACAAATGGAACTTCGCGCACTAGCACAAGTGCCCACCATTCACACAAGTGGAACTTCAAGCACAGGCACAAGCCTCTACTCATGTGCAAAGCTCCATTCGCATGAGTGGAGGGTATATACACTTGCTGTTCATACCAATGGAGCTATGTGTGCCCACATGTGCCTGCCACAAGACACCCACACACACACCAGACCAGGCATGTAAGTTGAGCTGGCTGAAGATCCACCTGAGCTTTTCCATTGTCATTGCAATGTTGTCATTTCATATGATGCAGGAATATTGGAAAAACTCAGGAGGATCTTAAATCAACACAACATATGTGCATATATGCAACATATACTAAGGTAGAAGCTTATCCACCCCAAGGATAAAATGTCCAGACCCAAACAGAGCAATGTGGTATATGCAGTACAATGCAGTGAGCCATGTGCAGATCTATACACTGGGGAAACAAAACAACCACTTCATAAGTGCATGGCACAACATAGGAGAACCAACCCACCAGCACTAAATTCAGCAGTCCATCTGGATTTAAAAGACACAGGCCACTCTTTTGAAGACAACAAAGTCCATATTTTGAACAGAGCGGATCCGTCAGATCCATGTATCTGCCATTCTTCGTGGAAGAATGTGTGGGGGGGGATTTGGAGTGTCACATTTAATTCTTTTCTTATATAACCTAAGTATCCAATTTCTTGCCTGATCCTCTCTGTATGAACTTTATCCTGATTTATAACCATTGCCAGGAATCCCTGGAGGAATCTCACACCTTGGGAAAGGGGGGGAACGAGTAGATTGTAAAATGACCCTGAGAAACTGTTTCTGTTCATATCTGTTTCTCAGGGAGGCTGATGCAATTCATATTCACACCGGCAGATTGGTTGGAATCCACATCGGAAGGTGGGCAGGGGTTCCTAATTTCCTTTATCCTGAACTACATGCCCTGAGGGACCCCAGAGCCTGCTTTGAGTTTTGACTTGCTTTCATCCCTTTCAATAAAAGATTCCTTTTGAAATACAAAGTTCTCAAGAATTTGTACTTTCTTGGAAGGGGAGGAGAAGCTGATCCTTACAGGATCGCTGGTTTGAAAGAGGTTTTAAAGAGATCATTTATGTCAAAGTTGAACAGACCTTTCTCAACAGAGGGGGAGGGATATGACATTATCTAACTCCAAATTACAACACAGTCCTTTCAGTAGTTCCAAGAAGGCTCCACACCCATTTGCACCACTCAGATGACCCTGATGACACTGATAAACCTCAGGTGACCTTAATGACTCACTAAAAGAATGCAAATAACCAGCTGTCTGCAAGGAATATAAATCCTTTCATTCCTCACCATCCAGTCAGAGCTGAAGAAGCTTCTTGGACAAGAAGCTTTTTAAACAATTTTTTATTAGTTTATAATATAGCATATAAAGAAAATACAAAAGTAAATAGTAGGGAAGGGAGAAGGGAAGAGAAAAATGAGGGAAAGCAAAGGGGCAAAAAAGTCATTGACTTCTGACTCCTTTGGTGCAGTAAAGTAAGGCATTATACCACCATGAGCCATGGTGGTGCAGTGGTTAGAATGTAGTACTGTAAGTTACTTCTTTTTTTTTTTTAAATCAAGTTTTACTGATTTTTTTCTTTCACACACAGACACACTTTATGAACAGAGTATTGACCGTATCATATCTTATACCACTTATCATATCCAATTTCATTTTGCATATTTACCATTTTTGCCAAAATATTCTTTTTCCATACTTTTTTATCTTAATACTTCTATATTTATTATATAAACAGCATCACCATCCGCCCTCAAATCCTAGTTTCTTAACATTATTTCAATTAGTTATCTTATCTTATCCATTGTTAATCATATATATTCCCTTTTAACTTTCATATTAATTCATTCTTCATCCTAATAAATTTGAACATTCTCGGGGTTGCCTTTCTACCATTTCATCTCTCTTGTTTTACAAAAATTCTTCTTCTCTTCTCTTTTTCTCTTCCCTCCCTTCTTCTATCCTTTTCTACTTTCCTCTTTCCTCCTTTCCTACTCCTTCTCTCCTTCCCCTTCCTTCCCCCCCCTCCATTCCTTCCTCCCTTTCTAACCTTCTCTCCTACTTGTATTTCCCCTCCCTTTCTTCCTCTCCTTTTCCCTTTCTTCTATTTCTCTCTCTCCTTCCTCTCTTCTCCTTCTTCCCTCTACTCCTCCTTCCATTCTCTTTCCATTGTTGTATTCATTTTCAATTCAATATTTTCCACAATGGTATTCGGGCAACCCCAATTTTTTTGCACTTATTAACTATATTTTTTAAGTCCCCATCACATTTTTTAATTATTAACAATGTATTTCAACTCATTCCATTTTTACATTGAAACCTTTTAACCTAATTAACCTTCCACCTCTTATTTTCCTTAGTTCCTAATTTCTTATTCCAACATCAATTATTTTCCTCATTTCCTAGCCTTTCAATTTTATATCTTATTTTCCATTATTTTCATATTTAAACCAATCTACATTTCATATTACACCTGCTGATCCATTTTACAATAAACAATATACTTCTTCTTGTTTACTTCTTACATATGATTTCTACTATTAATACATTTCCCTTAAATCAACTAATAAATGCTTTATTTCCCTTCCTTCTCTCCATTATTCTTCCCCTTTTACCCATTTTCTCTCCAAAATTCCACTTCTTAATATTTTTCTCCCTTTCTCCCATTCTCTTATTCTTTTTCTTTTTCTTATTCTTTTTCTTTTAATTTGATTTGTATGCCGCCCTTCTCCGGAGACTCATGGTGGCTTACAATGTGTTAAGCAATAGCCTTCATACTTTTGTATATTTTTACAAAGTCAGCTTATTGCCCCCCACAATCTGGGTCCTCATTTTTAAAATTGTTGCCCTTTTAATTCTCCCCCTCAGTTTTTTCCATTTCCTTCTCTTTCTTTCTTTTTTTTTTTTGAGGGGTGATATTCCCCCCATCCACATTTTGTTTTTCACTGTCAATCCCAGTGTAATCATCTATTTTTTCATCTTCAATTATTTTCCTTTCAACATTATGTTCTTGCTTCACATTTATATTCTCTTTTTCCTTTTTTTTTTGGTATTCTAACCAGATTTCCATTTCTTTATCACCCTTAAATGCTTCACACACCTTCTTAAACATTTCCATTAATTCCTCATATTCCCAATGTTCCATATTGTCAATTCAATTTTTTAAATTTTAATTTATATGTAGTTAAAATTCAAGTCCATATAGTGTCTCTCTTTTTTTTAATTTCCAAATAGTATCCAATTAAAATATTTATCTAGACCATTTCAGTTTAAGGCTTTGTTCTTTTTCACTTCTTTTCAAGGTCGGGATCCAGCTGTTTAAACAAGTACTCCTTCAATGTTTAAAGCATTTGTTGTAGCACTTTCTTCTCTCTCCAGTTCACAAATCCCCAGGCAACAAAATATCACTTTTAAATCCACATAGAAAATACTTTCTCTTCAATTTGTTTTCCTTTTATTGTTAAACAATGCTTTCTCTCAGTTTTCTTTTTCTTGTATTATTTCTAATTTCTCCAAATTCAATTTTAAGTCCAGGTAGAAAGTTTTCTTTTTTGGGCTTTAGTCTTTTAACTTCCTCTTTGTTCTTTTCCATCCAATTAGCATTCCAAAGTGCCAATTAGCTGCTCCTTTCACACTGGGACCTCTTTTGAGCTTTTTCCAAAGAATTTCTTTTTACCTTTAAATTGGCCAAATCACTCATCTGGTAACAATACTCCATTCAAACATTGGCTCCTGCACAAATCTTAGTCCAGTTGCCCCAGCTTAGAGCAGTCATTTTAATGGCCGTGACCCCCGCCGCTGGATCAAAGAGCTGCCTCTGATCCTTTGAGGAACTTGCCTGTTCCTCTTGGTCTTCTGAGGTGCCTCTCTTTCTTCACCATCCCTCCAAGACAGTTCCGGTCCAAAGATCCTCCAACAGCAGTTTGTCTGGCTGGATTTTCACGAAGCTCATCAGAGCTTTGCTATTTTCCAGTCAGTCTCGCTAAGTCGCTTCTGGTTCTTCCCTGTAGATTACTTCTGACTGCTGGTGCCTGCAATTTGGCAATTCAAATCCTACCTGGCTAAAGGTTGATTCAGCCTTCCATCCTTCTGAGGTCAGTAAAATGAGGACCCAGATTGTTGGGGACAATATGCTGACTCTGTAAACCACTTAGAGAAGGCTGTGAAGTGGTATATAAGTTTAAATGCTAGTATTTGTATTTTTTTTCTTTGATCAAAAGTCAATTTAGCTATGTCTGCTAACTCCATCAGTTTTTGCAGCCATTCACCCATTGTCGGGATCAAAATGACTTTCCATTTCTGTACATAAACATATATAACATATGCTGATTTCTGCCATCAACATATATAACATCAGAGTTCCATTTTTTTCCCAAGTCTTTTTCCATTAAACCCAAAAGAAAAGTCTCTGGTTTTCTTTCTATATTCACCTTAAGAATTTTCTGTATTAAGATATGCATCCTATTCCAATATTTCTTCGCTTTATCACATGTCCACCATAAATGATAAAACGTCCCTTCTTTACATTTACATTTCCAACACTCATTTGAAATACCTTTATACATTCTTGACCATTTATCTGGAGTTAAATACCAACAATACAACATCTTATAAAAAATTTCTTTTAAGTTATAGTTTAATGTAAATTTTAAACCTTTATTCCACATATTTTCCAATTGTTCAAGCATTACATTATAGCCAAAGTTCCTTGTCCACTGAATCATACAATGCTTTACTTGTTCATTTCCCAGATTTAAATTCAATAATATTTTATAGACTTTAGCAATAATATGTTCATCACTATTACACAATAGGGTTTCCAATTCATTTTTAACAAAGTTAAAGCCATGATTCTTTTTGTTTAATTTAAATCTTTCTTTCAAATGTAAATATGTAAACCAATGGCAGACATGACCTTCTGATTCTAGCTTGTCCTTAGATTGAGGGCAGGGTCCCCTAAATTAAAAGATACTATTTTACCATAAGTCCACCAGTTCGACTTCATCACCATTTCTTTTCTTTAAAAAGCTTCCTGTGGGGATACCCAAAGAGGCACCTTCATGGAAAACCTTGTTTTATATTGATTCCAAATTCTCAAAATAACAAAATGGTTGTTGAAATCAACATTTACTTTAACTTTGGAACTTCTGGTTTGGCATCATGGCGAGACAGTTGGGGAAATAGTGGGCTCTGATGAGCACTGTGAAAACCCTGGCTGCCGATGTTTCTTCAGACTGGAACCATCCTGCAGGGATGGGGAAGAAAGAGCTGCACCTCGGATGACCAAGAGGAACAGGCAAGTTCCTTGGAGGTCATAGGGAACTCTCTGTGAGTCAGCAATGGGGGGTGGCAGTCATGGCGGCTGCCATGAAGCTGGGACAACCGGGCTAAGTATAGAGCTGGAGAGAAGAAAGAAACGGAACAGAGGTTTTTTTGAAGCCAGGTGAGCGACAACCAACTGAGGCTTGAATAACAACAAGAAAAACATCTTACAACTATAAGACCCCTAATGTGTAATAGCAGCTAAGGAGCATGGGGGCAAAGAGGATTTTGAAACTTAATTTGGAAAAGACAAAAACCCAAATGAAAAATGATTTCTGAATAAACCAATTGGAAACTTTAAACAATTAGACATGGTCAAAGGATTGGAAAGAAATAAAGAGATCCTTTTTTCCCCTTTCTTTTTTAAATGCAAGAAGAATAAAAAGAATGGATAATAAGCTTTAAGAAGAAGAAAAGGGGATATATAAATAAAAGGGGGGAAAGAAAAAAGAAGTGAGAAGAGCTATTTAAATTTGCACTGGACTTTAAATATGATTTGATATTTTTAAATTGAAAAAGGAAAAAGAAGTCAAGTAAGATCGTGATGTAATGGAAACAAAATGGATACTTATTAAGCAATTGAAAATTGTGGATTGGAAAGAGATACCATCTGGAGTAAAAAGGAACATTGCAACTTGGTTCTTTGTTTTGGAAAATTGTGAACTTCACAGATAATAACCGTGGGAACTTGTGGAGGAGGATTTTCTTGTCTACAAGAGGCTTGACTTTTGGAGGAATAAAAAAAGAAATAGAAGGGAATACAATGGAACTTTTATAATTGGAGCAATTATTTGATTTGGAGAATGGAAATAAAAGAAATAACTATAATGTTGCACAGAGGACATAATTCGAGGATATAAAAATTGAAATGGAGTATACATGTGTGGACAAGAAAATGAAGATGGAGAAATAAGACATAGAAGTGGAAAATAAAGAAGATAAAGATATTGTGATTAAATATGAACAAATAATTAAACATGTGAATACTAATAATAAAAAGGAGGTCTCTAGAGATTATATTGAGATTAACAATAACACAATGATGATTATACTGAGATTAATAATGATATAATGATGATTATATGGAGATTAATACTGAATGATAAAAGAATAAAAGGTTGGAAAATATTAAGAAATTTAAAGAAGTCCAGGACCTGGATTCATAAAATGACCATATTGAGATAAACAAATATGAGAAGAATTATGTTATAGATATTTAGAAATGAAACAGGGATTGAAGCTAAAATATATGGAAAACAGATTACATTAAAAGAAATATAGCAATGGATATAATGAACCAATTTTTTGTTAAATTGTTAAAATACTATTTGAGGAAATTGATGGTTATAATAACTGGGATATTGTTTAAATACTTATAACAATTGTTATAATTTGAATATTTTTAATAATATAACTACAAAAGTAAAAGTTGATTATGTTGGGAGTAACAGTGGGAAAATAAAGATAATTATACTGGGATTAGCAATAACTAAAATGATTACACTGGGATTAACAGTGAGAAAAATAAAGATGATTACACTGGGATTAACAGTGGAATAAAGATGATTACACTGAGATTAGCAGTGAGAAAAAAAGATGATTACGCTGGGATTAATGGTGGAATAAAGATATATTTTGTACATTGGGATTAATAGTGGAAGGATAAAGAAAAGGTTAAATTAGAAAATTGATAGCTATAATAATTGGGATATTGTTTAAATATGTATAACAATTGTGATAATTTGAACATCTATTACCTAAGTGAAAAAGAAAAGAAAACTGAAACAATATATGATTATGATTTATAAACAAAAATTACTTAATTGGTATTATATAAATTGTATGGTTTGATAGATAGAATTTAGGATAGTTGGGAAATTGTGTTAAAGAGCATTATTTGAACTAAGAACTATGTTTAAATGTTAAATTGCTATATTTCTAAAATTAAAAAGATAAGATTTAAATTTGATAAAGTAATAATGGAATAAAGATTTAATGAGCATAATGAAACATAAATATGTATGAATTGTATTGTTAATAGTGAGGATTTAGGGTAAGAATTGTTGTATTATGAGTTATTAATTGAATTAAGAATTAAGGTGGGTTAATAGAAGGGTTATTGTTTTGATTAAGTAAATATGTTAATTTTTTTAAAAGATGGTATTAGTTGTATATGTGATTTAAGATTTAGAAATAAGTGCTATGGCAAAATAGAATAGATAAAATTTTGTTAAGGATTTTGTTAAAAATTGAACAAAGTGATGACCGGATCAAAGCTCTGTTCCGAAAGGATGTAATTTGTATGCTTGGACATTTTTTTTTTAAAAATTGCAAAAAAAACCCCATTTACTTTAACTTTATCATACCATAGGTAACCATGCCAGCCAAATCTTAATTTATGGCCTTCTAAATCCAGTAGCTTCTTATTCTGAAGGTTCATCCATTCTTTTAGCCAGACCAAACATCAGGCATCAAAGTCACAATTTCAGATCTGGTAGACCCAAACCCGCTCTTTCCTTAGCATCTTGCAGTAGTCTATATCTAATTCTTGGTTTTTTCCATTGCCATTTAAACTTTGAAATGTCCTTCTTCCATTGTTTAAATGGAATATCAGTTGCAAGTATTGGTAGTGTCTGAAACAGAAAAAGCATCTTTGGTTAATCTTAATTACAGAGATTCTACCAAATAGTGATAACTGAAATTTATCCCATCTTAATAAATCTTTTTTAATGTCAATCAGAGAGGTACATAATGATTTTGGAACAGGTTTGTGTTTGTTAACATAACCCCCAAATATTTCACCTTTTTCTCTACCCTAAAACCAGATTTTTTTAATCAATATATCACCATCCTGTGAAGTCATATTCTTAATCAGCATTGATGTTTCTGCTTGTTTATTTTAAAACCTGCTAAAGACCCAAACACATTTAATTTCCTCATCAAATATTCTATATTATATTTTGGGTATTGCAGAAATATCACCAAATCATCAGCAAAGGCCCTCAGTTTATGCACTTCCTTCTTTATATTTATATCTGTTATTTTTGCATCTTGCCTTAAATCTCTATTCAAAACTTCCAACACTGGGATAAACAGGAAAGGAGACAAAGGACATCCTTGTCTTGTACCCTTTTGGATTTCACATGAATTAGTTAGGTCACTGTTAATAACAATTTTTGTTTGCTGTGATATATAGATAGCTTTGAATAAAGCTTTTGAATAAAATTCTCACCAAAATCCATTTTTTCCAGGACTTTAAACATAAAGATCCAATTTAAGTTGTCAAAGGCCTTCTCTGTTTCTAAAAATATTAGAGCTGCCTATTGTTCATTATGATATTGTAAGTATTCAATATGGCTCAGTGGCTAAGATGCTGAGCTTGTCAGTCGAAAGGTTTGCAGTTCAGTGGTTTGAATCCCTAGTGCTGCATAATGGGGTGAGCTCCCATTACTTGTCCCAGCTTCTGCCAAACTATTAGTTCAAAAGCACATAAAAAATGCAAGTAGAAAAACAGGGACCACCTCCGTGGTGAAATCCATTTTTTTACTACCGGTTCTGTGGGCGTGGCTTGGTAGGCATGGTGTGGTTTGGTGGGCATGGCTTGGCTTGGCTTGGCTTGGTGGGCATGGCAGGGGAAGGATAATGCAAAATCTCCATTCCCACCCCACTCTGGGGCCAGGCAGAGATGGTAGTTGCCAGTTCTCTGAACTATTCAAAATTTCTTCTACTGGTTCTCCAAACTGCTCAAAATTTCCACTACTAGGGGATTTGACTGGAAGTGTTGTGGTGAGACAGTCAGGGATTAGCAGGCTCTGATGAACCTTGCGAAATCCCGAGCTGATGAACTGCTGCTGAGGGGTCTTTGGACCGGACCTGTCCTGTAGGGACAGGGAAGAAGGAGAGACACCTCGGAAGACCAAGAGGAACGGGCAAGTTCCTCAGAGGTCAGAGTAAACTCTCCCCAACTCAGCAGTGGGGGACAGCGGCCATTGCGACCGCCAGTAAACTGGGGTAACCTGACTAAGCATTGTGCAGGAGCACCGAATTGAGTGGAACTTTGATGCCGGGTGAGTGACAACTAGTTCATAGGCATAAAAAAAAGA
The DNA here is from genome assembly GCA_012654045.1 of Ptyas mucosa. NCBI lineage: Eukaryota > Metazoa > Chordata > Lepidosauria > Squamata > Colubridae > Ptyas > Ptyas mucosa. The sequence continues at coordinate 7,698,326 of WNWU01013765.1, read as the reverse complement.
GGACCTCTAAATTAGTTATAAATGTCCCAGCAGAATAACAGCGGGTAACAGGTGTGGGGGAAAGGACGGAAGAGGAAGATTAAAGCAGAAGCTACAAAGTGACAAAACGTGACCAGAAAATTGTTTCTTTTGGATTAAAATACTTGGAGAACTTTAAAAAATTATAAGAATTAAGAACCCAGAAAGAAATTAAAAAGATTTTTCTTTAATTTGATGAAAAATAAAGGGGAATCTAAAAAGCCCTGTAATAGAAGTTTTATATCAAGGGGGGGGGGAAGGGGGGGAAACAGACTTTGAAATTTTGAATTAGACTATAAATTGACTTGGTGAAATAAAAACAAAAAAGAAGAGGATAAAAAGTTAGTGAAGATTGGTGATGTGGATTATAAACAAAATGGATACTTTTACAGACTGTTGATTGGAATTGTGGACTCTGGAGAGACATCTCCAAGCGAAATTAGATCATTATAACATTGGACTGTAAAAATGTAAAAAACTTTGATGGTGATAACCAGCTGTGAGAATTGCTAAGGAGACTTTGTTTTGTCTGCAAGTGACTTAACTTTGATGATTAAAGAAACTGGATTACAGCGGGACTTAAAATTGGAATAATAACAATCAAGATAGAACAAAATGGAGCAGGAAATAATGGAAATGATGAAAATGATGTATATGTCACTGAAAACATAAATAAGAGAAATAATTACTATATTACAGGGAAGATCTGATGAAAATGTGTTAGACAACACTCAAGTGGATAAAGAAATAATGAATGAGAAGAAAGAAAGAGAGATTAAGAATAAAGATGAAGATAAAGACAAGACATTGAAAACTTAACTGATTATGTTGGTAATAATAATAAAAAAAGAGAGGAAAGTTAAGAGTAAAGGGGGAAGTTTAATAATAAAGGTGAAACTTAAAGATTACATTGGGATTAACAATGGAAAAAATAAAAAAATAGAGAGGGTGGAAAAAGAAGGAGGGAAAAAGGGGTGGAATAGAAATAATAAAAATATGAATGATTACACTGGGATTAACAGTGAAAGAATAAAAAAGAGAAAGGGATGGAGAATAATGGGAAATATAGGGCAAAAGATATATAAAATGCAAATAAAAAGATGGGAGTAGAAAAAGAAGAAAATGAAAAAAAATGGAAGAAAGGGAGAAAGGGAGAAAGAAAGATAGAAACATGGTATAGGCACTTAGAATTAAAATGAATTGATGTAAAAGTTATAGAAATAAATGAATGTCTGAAAAGGTAACAATTGAGATTATGATTTATTTAGAAATAAGAATAAGTTGTGACAGATGGAGTATCTATGAAATGGTGAATTAAAAAATGAATTGGTAAGCAATTGTGATATTTGTGATTTTAAAAATTGTGATATTTGGAAGGTATTGAATGGTAATAATGAATTAATTAAGCTAATATGAAGTAATGGTAACATGTATGGATGTTTAAGAATTGAAACAAGATTCAGAAATATAAATAAGCTTAATATATATGATTGTAGTAGTTGGAACATCTGAGTTAAGATTTATGTTTAATTGGTTTTGTGATCAGAATAAGGGAATTTAAGAAAATAATTGGGAACTGTATTATGTTGTGAGAATTTAAATTTAGGGGTTCAAACTTGGGAGGAAAAAGAAAAATTGAATTATACCAAGATTAGAGGTTAGGATGAAGGGTAATATTGGTTTATTAAAATTAGAAAGAATAAATACTATGGTAAAAAATGAATATATAAAATTATATTAAAGATGAACAAAAATGTGTATAAATTTATGACCGGGCCAATATTCTGTTCAGAAAAGATGCATTGTATGTTTGTTTGTGTGTGTGTTGTTGTTGTTTTTTTAAAAAAAACCTTTTACTAAAAAAAAAAAAAGAAAGAAAAAAATTCCACTACCGGTTCTCCAGAACCTGTCAGAACCTGCTGGATTTCACCCCTGGAGCACCTTTGATGGGAAGGTAACAGTGTTCTGTGCACCTTTGGCATTTAGTCAAGCCAGCCACATGACCACAGAGACGTCTTCGGACAGCGCTGGCTCTTTGGCTTTGAAACGGAGATGAGCACTGCCCCCTAGAATCAGGAATGACTAGCACATATGTGCAAGGGGAACCTTTATCTTTACCTTAAATATTCAATAATATTCAAAACAGTTCTCACATTGTTCCTTAATTGTCTTTTTGGCAGAAAGCCAGATTGATCATCACCTGTAAAACTTTCTTCAGTCTTTCTGCCAAAACTGCAGTGAATAATTTATAGGCCTTATTTAATAATGAGATTGGTTCTTTATCATTGTAACATCCTGACCCTCCTTCGGAACTAACACAATATTAGCTTCTTTCCAAGTTGAGGGTATCTTTTCCCCCTGTAGTATATCATTCATTATATCAGTGGTGGGTTGCTCCCAGTAGTAAAAATTTGTAGTAGTTCGGAGAACCGGTAATAACATTGGCTGGCCATGCCCCCGAACCAGTCCCTGGCCCGGTTGCCGCTCACTTATCCCGCCCACCTCATCAGAGGCTTTTTTTTTTACTTTTAAAAGCATTTTTTCTACAACCTCTTCAGCCGAAAAAATGCTTTTAAAAGTTTTTTAAAAAGCCTTTGATGATCGCGCGGCTCGGCTGGGATCATCACAGGCTCCTGAAAGCATTTTTTTCTGCAACCTTTTCGGCACTAAATTATCCATCATCTCAAAAAAATGTCTTTGGTAGTTAGTTCTGGAAGGGTTTGATCCCCTTAATAGATGTTCTATCCCAAAGTGGCAAAGTCACTCCATTCCAATTCCCCAACATAAGCCAATTTTCATATGAAAAAGGCAGGAGTTGGTCCATAAGATACTCAAAACATTTGCTTTTCTCCTCATTTGGCACATAAAGACCAATTACTATTGATTTTATTCCATTAAGTTCAATTTCCACTATTACAAATCTGCCATATTCATCTAATAAAAGTAGCTTAGGTTTAAATTTTTAGCCCATCAGATATAAATCCTACCCCTAATCTTTTATTTATTAAATATTTCTCACCTTGTTTCTTGATATGTGTGTCTTGAAGGCAAATTATATCAGCATTAAGTTTTCTCAGGTAATGAAATACTTTTTAATGCTTAGATGGGGCATTAGCCCAGGGGTGAAATGCTCCCGGTTCAGACCGGATTGCCTGATCCGGTAGCGATGGCGGCAGGTGGTTTGGAGAGCCGGTAGCAAAAATCCCTGCCCTTCCCCCTCATGCCCACCGCGCGATCATCAGAGGCTTTTTTTTTACTTTTAAAAGCATTTTTTCTACAATCTCTTTGGCCAAAAAAATGCTTTTAAAAGTAAAAAAAAAGTGACTTCCGGTTGGCGCCACCGACATTGTGGATGGTCTCCGTAGACCGCCAGCCCTGAGATCACATTAAAGCCATCTTGACAGCACTAATCAGCTGTCTGATGGCTCGAAAACCTCACCTTCGGGAGAAGAAGGAGAGGTGAGCTGGTGGGTGGGGGTAGAGCTCCCTGGAAGCCCCTCGAATAACTCCAGGGGCTTGGAAGGTGAGAGCTCCCTGCTTTAACTCACCAAAAGCTCCAGATCTGGGACATCTCTGTTTTAAACAGAGCCAGACATCGCGACCAACTCTGCTTTCAAAACGCATACTAATTGATTTCAAGAGCAGACAGAGCAGAAGCAGGAGAACAGACATTTGCAAGTAACAATACTTAACTCTAAATTTACATTGTTTCTAACTGAATTGCTCTGAGTGGGAGGCTGGAAGATGGCGCCTTTGTTGTGGGCGTGAAAGTGAAAGCTAGAAACGAAAGTGCTTGTTAAGCTCATTTCTCTGAGTGTGGATTAAAGCGGCTGCTGTTGGACTTTGAGTTTGGTGGAAGGGCTTTGTTTTGAAAAAATTCTAAGTTATAAACAAATTATTTCTGAAGATGTTTAAGAGACTTTGAGGCTGTTTAAAAAAAGGAAAAAAGTTTTTTAAAATAAGATGGCTTCTAAGCAAGTTAAAACAGTAGTTCCCAAAAGTGGAGGAAGTTCTCCAGTAGTGACACAGAAAGTACAGTTTCCGGTGGAGTCACAGAATCAGGAGGCTTCTATAAAAGAACTAAAAGATTTTATAAAAGAAGCCATGATTAATCAAACTGCAACCATGAATGACCAAACAGTAATTATGGAAGGGAAGCTTAAAGAATTTGCTGAAGACATAAAAACAATTAAATTTGTTGTGGAAGTCAAACATAATGAGATAAGAGATGACATTGTTTTGGCAGTTTCAGGACTGGAAAAACATCTTGTTAAGTTGGGGAAGAGAGTAGAGGAAATCAATGAGTCTAATTTGAATCTGGAAGATAAAGTAGGAGAAATTTTAACCAAAGCAGAAAAGGTGGGTGATGAGATGGTTATGCTGCAATACAGATCCATGGAATTTGCTTTGAGAGTGAGAGGGCTAAAAGAAAATAGCTGTGAAAATTTAAGAGACATCTGTGCTGGAGCTTTGGCAGTGATTATTAATGACAGGCCAGAAGATGTAGCATTTCAACTTGATAAAATTTACAGGGTAAATTCTTGGGTGGCAAGACAAAGGCAGTTACCAAGAGATGTGGTGATCTATTTTTCAACCAGGAGAATTAGAAATGACATTTTGCAAGCATCTTACAAGAATAAAGTTCAAGTGGATGGACAAGAATTAATGATCCTGAAAGAGATCCCTGCTAAAATGTTAAGGGGAAGAAAGGAATTTGGATTCTTGGTAAATGAATTGAGAAATCAACAAATTCAGTACAGATGGGATGTTCCAACTGGCCTAACAGTAAATTATGGTGGAGAAAGACATTGCTTAAACACAGTTTGGAAAGCAAAATAATTCTATGGTAATGTTTAGAAAGCTGGACACCCACCCTCACCAGGGGGAGACAGAAAAGAAAAGAAAAAGGAGATGATACAGCAAGAGAAAGATGGAAAGCAAATACAAACTTATGCTGAAGTTGCAGCTGGAATAACTACCTTGCAAGAAGAGTTATTGCAAATTGGGGGCCCACCCACAACCTCTGAACTACCTAGGAAGCCAGAGGAACCAGGAGAACAATGAGTGACACGAGCAACTTATAAATGCAAAGTACAACAACAACTTAAAGATCAACCTCAAGTTTTATCTCAAGAAGTTCATAAAACAGAAGCTGTGGGAGGGGCAAGGCTGAAGACTACAATGGAAGAAGACATTCAGCACATGCTCCTGAAGCTTTGAGGGGCCAAAGATGGCAACTAAATTTCTTTCCTGGAATGTTAATGGTTTGAATTCACCACAAAAAAGAAGGAAAGTATTTCATTATTTGAAACAATTTAAGAATGATGTTATTTGTTTGCAAGAAACACATATTAGACTATCAGATCAAAAATATTTGATAAATTCCAGATTGGGTACACATTTTGTGGCATCAACCTCAGAGAAGAAAAATGGTTTAGTAATATATGTAAAGAAGGGACTATCAGTTAACCTAATCAAGGCAGATGTTCAAGGAAGATACATTGCAATTGAATTATTGACTCAAAATGGAAAAATGCTTTTAATTGGAATATGTGCACCTAATCAACAAGATAAATTTTATAAATTTTTGCATACCAAAATCATACAAAGGGATTATAAATCTTTTATGCTAATGGGAGACTGGAACGGAGTTATAGATACATTAAAGGACAAAAAAGTTTGTCTAAGACCTCAACACGTGCAAAATTACCCAAGTCGTTTTTTGATTTGATGGAAGATATGGAATTAAGAGATATATGGAGAGTCCGGAACGAAGAGGAAAGGGATTTTACCTTTTTCTCTGACAGGCATCAATCCTTTTCCAGGATTGATTTTATACTAATTACAAATGATTTTTTTCCAGGGTGAAGAAGGTGAAGATATGCCCAAGAATATTATCTGATCATAGTCCAGTATGGGTGGAAATGGAACAGGAAAGGGGAGAAAGGAGGTCTTGAGGTTAAATGAAAATCTATTCAGATATGAAGAAAATGTTAAGGAACTTAAAAAACAAATGAAAGAGTTTTTTGCTAATAATATGTATAGGGGTACTCCTATGGAAATGGTATGGGACGCAAGTAAGGCTTATATGAGGGGAACTTTAATATATTTGAATAATAAACATAGATCAAAGCAACAAAAGCAGTGGAAAGAGATTGAAGAGGAAATTTTTAAAAAAGAACAGTTACTTATAATTAACCCAGGAGACAAGAAAGTAAAAGAAACAATGAATATATTACGTGGGCAATTTAATATGCTTATGGCGGACCAAGTGGCAACTAGTCTACAGTATGCTAAACATAATACATTTTGTAATGCTAACAAACCAGGTAGATGGTTGGCCTATCAGCTGAGAAAAAAACAAAAATCACGAATTATTGATAAGATAGAATTTAGAGGTAAGGAAGTTTATCAACAGGGTATGATTAAAAAAGCTTTTTTAGAGTTTTACACAAAGTTGTATAGTGGTGACCCAATTGAAGGTATAGAGATAGATAGATATCTAAAAGAAGAGAGGTTACCTGAATTAACTATAGAACAGAGGGAGGGGTTAAATCGGTCAATAAGTTCCGAAGAGATTATTGAAGCAATTAAACAGCTAAAAACAGGTAAATCTCCGGGAACAGATGGACTAACAGCTATTTACTACAAGAATTTACAGTTTGAAATGGTAGAACTGCTTAAAGCCTTATTTTGTAAAATCCAAGCAGGTGGAAGAGTTCCACCTTCTTGGAGAACAGCTTTTGTATCACTGATCCCAAAGGAAGACCAAAACTGTGCTAAACCTGAAAATTTTAGACCAATATCACTTTTGAATACTGATTATAAAATTTTTGCTAAAATATTAGCAAATAGATTAATGCCAGTTATACAACAAACAGTTCATAAGGATCAATCAGGGTTTATAAAAGGGAGACAATGAAATATAATGTTAGACAAGTGGTAAACTTATTGGAGTATTTGGAGAAAAACAACCAAATCTCTGCAGCGTTTGTTTTCTTGGATGCAGAGAAGGCATTTGATCGATTGAATTGGCATTTTTTGCTTAAGGTAATAGAAAAAATGCATTTTGGAGAACAGTTTATACAATCAATTAGAACAATATATCAAGAACAAACAGCACAAATAATAGTTAATGGAGGTTTAAAAGATGTTTTTAAGATTGAGAAAGGAACAAGGCAGGGTTGTCCATTGTCTTCATTACTGTTTATTTTGACTCTGGAAGTCTTGCTGAATAGGATACGGGATTCTGATAAATTAAAGGGAATTGTAATTAGGCAGCAAGATTATAGATTAAGAGCGTTTGCAGATGACTTGGTGGTTACTTTATCTAGACCTATGGAATCAGTTTCAGATATGTTGGATATATTAGGTCAATATGGTAAGGTATCTGGATTTAAAGTAAACCAACATAAGACAAAAGTGATAGCTAAAAATATACCTCTATCACAAAAAGAAGAATTGGGAAGAATAACAGGATTTGAAATAGTCAAGAAGGTTAAATATTTAGGAGTATATATAGCAGACTCAAATACAAAATTATTTAAAAATAATTATGAAGTTCTCTGACAAAAAGTGCAGAAAGATATGGAAAATTGGAAAAAGTTACAACTATCATTGTTGGGAAGGATAGCAGTAATAAAAATGAATGTGTTGCCCAGGTTTTTATTTTTGTTTCAAATGATACCAGTGCTTAAGAAGGATGGAAATTTGAAGGAATGGCAGAAAGGGGTGAACACTTTTATTTGGGATGGGGAAAAACCAAGAATAAAACTGAAAATTATACAGGATACACGGGAGAGAGGAGGCCTTAAAATGCCTAACTTAAGATTGTATTATGAGGCTGCTGTCTTATCACAAATTAACGACTGGTTTAACTTAACTGAAGAGAGAGTGTTGAATATAGAAGGTTATGATTTGTTATATGGGTGGCATGCTTATTTATTATATGAGAAAAAAGTTGATAAAGTGTTTAAAGGTCATATATTTAGAAATGCCTTGTTGAAGGTATGGAAAAAGCATCAATATAAGTTAGACTACAAAATACCTATATGGGCTAACCCCAATCATGCAATAGAAAACATAAGTATAGAACAAAAACAAGAGGTGATTACTTATAAAGAGCTCCTTTTTAGGGAAAGGGGCACATGGCAATTGAAATCACTAAATGAATTGAAAGAAGAAGGTATAATATATACTTGGTTCCAGTATGGTCAACTTCAAGCTAGATGGAAGGAAGATCAAAAAATTGGGGTTATGCAAACAGAGGAGAATTTGGTAAAACAAATTAGGGATCAAAATCAAATGCATATTAAAAGGTTGTATAATGCACTATTGGAAATAGATTCAGAAACGGAATTGGTTAAGGATTGTATGATAAAGTAGGCACAAAACTTTCAGGAACCAGTAATGATGGAAACTTGGGAAAAGATTTGGGTTAGCAAGCAGAAAATCTAAGGGAAAATTTTTATAAAATGTTTTATAGATGGCATTTAGACCCTAAAAAATTGTCATGTATGTACCCAAATGTGCAAGCTAAATGTTGGAGATGTGACTGTGAGGGCGCCACTTATTTTCATATATGGTGGACTTGTAAGAAAATCAAGGCCTTTTGGATAAAAATTTGGTGGATGCAGAATATTCTTTTTTAAAGGTTGAAATTTTCTCCGCAATTGTTTTTGCTGGGTATCACTGTGGACTGCACATCACTAGAGACTAAGCTGATTTTAAACTTATTATCGGCAGCCAGGTTGTTGGTTGTGCAAACTTGGAAGAAGGATGCTTTGCCTACTATTGAAGAGTGGACACTGAAAGTAGCGAATTTAGCGGAAATGGCGAAAATATCAGCTTATTTGAAGGACTACACACAAGAAAGATATATATTGGAATGGAGAAGATGGATTGATTATATTCAGAATAAGTATCACACAAGAAAATATCAAATAGCGTATGAGTGAATTTTAGTTTATTGATGTATTATGTTATTGATAGTGGAGTTAAAGTTCTAGGGGGAGATATGTTTACTAGTTTAAGGATAATTATGCTTGTCTATAGATGTTAAATCTATACCCTGTATTCTGCTCTGGGAAGTCGGGGGGTGGGGGGAGGGAGAAGGGATTGGGAGGGGGGAGGAAGGGGGGATTTGTTTGTTTGTTAATTTTTTAAAAAAACTTTTCAATAAAAAAAAAATTAAAAAAGTTTTTAAAAAGCCTCTGATGATCGCGCGGCTCAGCTGGGATCGTCAGAGGCTTCTAAAAGCATTTTTTCTGCAACCTCTTTGGCCGAAGAGATTGTAGGGAAAAAAATATCTTTAAAAGCCTCTGGCGATCCCATCTGAATTGCCTGATCGTTAGAGGCTTTTAAAAGCATTCCCCCCCCCGCAACCTCTTTGTCTGAAGAGATAGTAAAAAAAATGCTTTTAAAAGTAAAAAAAAAAGTTGGCCATGCCCACCCAGTCCCCCCACCAAGCCATGCCCACAGAATCGGTAGTAAGAAATTTTACATTTCACCACTGCATTAGCCCCACTAATGTTCCATGTAATAAATTTATTTTCCATCTTTGAGTGAAATGGCAAATTCCTGTATGGGCATCTCAGCTGTCTCTTCTTCTGCAATGTCAGCTTTTTAAAATTGGTCTACTTCCAAAGTCCTATCTGTCTCCATCTCTGGCTCTGAAATTAATTTATGTCTGTACAAGAAATCCTTGGCTTTGTCTATCGAATTCAGTGAAAATCTTTGCTCATGGTATGTGAGTATTACTCCCTCAAGCTTATCCCAATGGAAGGGAATTTTTCTCTCCTTCAAAATATGGGTAAGGAATGAGTAGGCTTTCCTTTATCTCAGAATTCTTACAGGAATTTCCTTCAAAACAATTATGTCTGCATTTTCTATTCTTAGTTTGGATTTAAAGTGGCAATCTAAAACATGGTCTCATTATTTTTCTTACAAAATGAACTAAGATATCCCTTGGTAATTTTCTCATAGTGGCAAATCTCAAGTTTACTTTATATGCTGTCGACTTTGAGATCAAGTAGAAGCAAAACATCTTCAAAGAAAAAATGGAAAATCCAGTTGCCTCTTGAAAAAGCACCTTTGGGACAACCATGACCTGGATGGTTGAGAATCTCCATAGACATGCTGTTCTCAATATTTATTTGTTTGTTTTTAAATCACTCTCAAAGGTCCAAGCTCTGGACTATGTCAAAACAGAAGCTCAGTCGCTCTGGAACCGGTAAACAGAAACAAGGTTTACTTAGGCAGGAGTCTTGGCACTCAAGGAGTCTTTTGGTTAAATTTGTTGCAAAGTCAGTGCTGGGACCTTCTGCTTCCCAGTGTTTTTTGTAGGTGGGGCCATGCCCTCCTTCCACCTGGACCTCTCTCTGGCCGCTCAACCACCATCTAGTAACTGACCAGCTAGCCTCAATCAGCAGACAACAGAAAGACGAACCCAGCAGCCCCACGGTCTGGCCAGCCAGGGATCAGGGCTGTGGATCACCATTGTCACAGCTGCTGCAGGACAAGCGATGTGGGGTTTGCAGAGCCTCAAGGTTCTTGTGGTCTTTACAGACCTTAAACGGTTCCCTGGTGCCCTCCAGGAAGTGCTGCCACATCAACAATGCCCACCAGACAGCAAAGGCCTCCTTCTCTCAGATTGCCAGCCCCATTTGGTATTGGTCAGTTTGTGGGAAGTGTACATGCAGGGTTGAAACTGGCCCTGCTCATTCACCTGCAGAAGGACGGACCCAATGGCCACATCACTGGCATCAGCCTGAATGACAAAGGACCGTTTGAGGTCTGGGTGTTTCAAGATGGGCTCCTCTGTGAACAGAGCCTTCAGAGCCTCAAAGACTCACTGGCAGTGCATCATCCATTGAAGTGACTGTCTGGGTCAGGGCTTAGCTGCTGTGTGCTTAGTTCTCAGTAGATTGATCAAAGGTAAGATCATTTTGGCGCATGAGGGGATAAATTGCTGGTAGAAATGGGTGAAACCCAGAAAACTCTGCAGTTGCCTACGTGTTTTCGGGGCCTGCTACTCCAAGACAGCCTGGACTATGGTTGGATCCATCTCCACCCCAGTGTTGGAGATGCAGTAGCCCAAATAGTCTAGACAGGTCTGGTGAAACTCGCACTTGGAGTGTTTCACATACAGATTTGCCGCCAGCAGTTTCTGCAACACCTGTCGTAACAGCTGGGTGTGGTACGCCATGGTGGTGGTATAGATCAGGATATCTTTCAGGTACACCAGTACCCGTTGGTATAGGTGCTCATGCAACGTTGTTGATCAGCTGCATGAACGCTGCAGGGGCCCCCTGTAGTCTGAACAGCATCACCTGGAACTGGTAACTACCAAAGGGGCAATTGAAAGCCATCTTCCATTCATCCCCACATTTCACCCTGACTCTGTAATAGGCTTCCTGCAGGTCTAGCTTCACCAAGTGGGCCAATATGTCCTTCATTAGCGGAAGGGGGTACATGTTCTCCACGCAAACCCTGTTGATCCCTCTGAATTCAATTCATAGGTTCAGGGTCCCATCCTTTTTGTCCTTGAAGAGTACGGAAGCTGCAATCTGTGAATGTGCTGGCTGGATGAAACCCCTGGCCAGGTTTTTGTCAATGTAATACCGCAACTCCTCCATCTCTTTTGGCGTCATTGAGAACATCTTCAGTTTTGGGAGTTTCGTGCCAGGTATGATCTTGATAGCACAATTGGTGGGGTGGTGGTGGTGGTAGCATATTGCACTCTCTCTCACTAAAGACCTCTGCCAAGTTCGCATAGACCTGGGGAAAGAAGGGGCAGCTGCTGTCCGGCCCTCCATGGGAACCCCCTCCTCCCTGATGTCATCTCCTCTCCGAGCCTGCTCATGAGGAGGAGGCTTGGGACCAACTCCTATCTTTATCTTCCTATATGCCTCTTCCCACCAGATTGTGGAACCCCACTTATCCAACCAGGCCAGACCTAGGATCACTGATTCGGTCATCGCTGGCATCACAATGAACCTAAACACTTCCCCATGTTCCCCCATCTCCAGCCTCACCAGCTTCATGACAAAGAGCTGTCAACCTGCTTGAACTTCACAGGCTTGGCCATCTCTCTCACCTGTATCCCTAGCTTGACAGCCACTGCCTGGCTGATTAGACACTGTGTGCACCCAGAATCTATCAAGGCCCCACATCTTCCACACTGCCTTGGGGTCCCATTATGGTTACAGGAATAATGAAGGGGTGGGTGGTCTTGCTTACCATTGGGTCTTATGGCCCTTCATCCATCCTGTCATGGGCAACCAACTGATACTTTGCTATAATTATCACCTCTTCATCGTCTGGGGCTATCACTGGGGCCTCTGCCTTGTACGCTACCCTGGACTGTCTGGAACTTTCCAGGGTGAACTCACCACCTTTCCAGGGGTTCCAGCTTTCACTAGCAAAGCAGGCACCAGGCACTCAGCCACATGGTGGCCCGATTGGTTGCACCAGAAGCACCGTAACAATGGCTGAGCAGCTCTTGTTGTTGGAGCCACAACCAGGGCAGGGCCTGGTTGTCTCTCAGGCTTCACTGGTCTGGGTTGGTTGTGTAGCAGTGTTTGCTGGCAGTGCTTTGTGTTACCTGTTGAACAAAAGCAGCAAAAGTAACTGCTACAGAGATACTACCACAGTTAGGCAGACCATAGAGCAGTGCTTTTCAACCATGGTGGCTTTATGATATGTGGACTTCAATTCCAGAATTCCTGAGATCTCTCTGCTGGTTGGGAAATTCTATGAGTTGATGTCCACACATCTTAAAGTTATCAAGGTTGAGAACACTGCCATAGAAACAGGCCATGGAGAAAAGGGCTTGAACCAAGAAACTTAAATTATCATTCTGCTGTAAACATTTGGGCAAAATATGTATTAGCCTACCATTCCTTCAGTCTGTGACAGTGCTATTGATGTAGAAATGGGGGCAAAGTAGACACCTGGCTTGTTGCGGTGTCTGATTCCCATATTGGCATCGTTGTCCTATTATTTCTTATTGCTTGTAAAAACCTGTTTGGGGTTGGATGGTTGTTTGTATGCAAGTATGAACTGCCACTCAGTGCCTGAGATAGCATCATTATCTACTATGAACTGTGTCTTATTAATAACATGGCTGAGTAGTTTGAGTGTGAGCTACAGACAATAAGCAGCAGTGGTCTGTTATTTTGTTTCTGCGGTCTGTTGTTTTAATAGATTTTTCCTGGATTTCTATTGTTTTGTGTATTGATCTTGTTGGGTGTATAAATCAGTCTCCTGAATCCATGATTAATTCCATTAGGTGAGCATCTCTGTCATGGGTCAGAACAAATGCAGTTGTAGTATAGAAGCCTGGCAATTGTTGATAGATTTGATGCTGTGTTCTGGGCGGAAGATGGATTCTTGCACATATGCCTGGCAATCTATAGGTTTCCTGTCTAATGTATTACACAGTCTGGTGACAAAGCATTTTGTTTTGTCATCAGTGATGATGTACATGATGGCTTGAAGTCCATGTAGGTTGGTATATAATACTTCAATATCTATGGTGACTAAAATGGTGTTGTTAGGGAAATTGCTCATGGAGTTCATTTTTCTTAGGAAATATGTGATGAATCTTAGAGAGCTGGGAGTGCTGCTGGCATAAGACTTGAGTACAGAGCCCATGAAAGCTGATACATGGGACATGCTGGGGACAATGGAATGGCCCAGATTGCCTGATTTCTGCAGATTGTAGCTTTGTTATCTGTTGTTCAGACCTCTGATTTTTTTTGCCTCCAAAAACTAACATGGCTCTCCTTCTATGTGTCAAATGCAGAAGATATCATCTGACCTCTAATAGTTGTATAGTCAGACACTATAGTATTGCAACAAATTACAATGCAACATGTTTCTTAAACCATCCCTAGTTTTTCATGGCCTGAGTATCAATACACCACAATCTAACTTTATTATTTTATGCACAATCACACTGTGAATTCCAGGGTGGATATTAATTTCCAACTTTGTCTCCTGGATGAACTCTACTCAGAGTCAGCTGTCATTGGCATGTCATATAAGCCAAGGAAAGAAAGAAGAGGTTTTGTTTGCCTAATCTGCCCCCAACCCCATCTAGAACATCCAGTCCATGGGATATCTTCTAGAGATTTATTTGCATCCAGTTGTACAATTCCAGATATCTTTCTGAAAGACTAAATTAGGTATTTTCCAAGTTATGCAGACATATTGCTCATTAAAGTGACATTTTTCCCGAAACATTAAAAATGTCCATCTAAACCTACATATATCTAATGCTGAAAAGATGTGTTGTCAGCTGAATCCCATAGCTTCTATTCTGACTTTTTAAATTTTGTGTCCATTCTTCTTAATATACGTAGCAGTTGCATATCTTCCACTGATCAATGTTATATCTATTTTATACTGTTTGCCAAAGAGTTTGATTTGTGGTTATTTTCTGTTACAAACCCAAACATATTATCTATTAAGAATTTCTATATTATATTGATGCAGGTGGCCCCCAATACCTGTACCCATACCTGTAAAATGGTATCAAACTATATTAAAGCATAACTTGAGTGACCTTTAGCTATGCTTATCTCTGTCACAAGGTTAGGAAAGTACCAAACTCTTGCTAAATGTACTTGTATGCTCACTGACCTATGTATCATATTATGCTGAAACATATGACCTGGCACATGAGAGGTTCCAAAACTAACAGATGGTGTAAGATATGCTAGATCTAACCATATATGGAATGTGTACCAAAAGATAACTTCTTCTTTTTATATCCTGTTTTGATGTAATGTATCTCGATACTTGTAAAGAAATGTAACACATCACTGAGGCTGTAATTGCAAAACCTAAAAAAGATAGACTCTGGGCGTAGCCCAGGGTTCAGACTTTGCCAAACTATTACTCTGAACCAATTGCTAGCAATAAATCTGTGTTCTCCTACTTCAAGTGGTCTTGTCTCCTGATTTGGGTAGTGGGTCTTCCTGCAACAATATGACCTCTTAGGCAATTTATCCATGCAAATGTTCTAATGAAATTGCATTACAAGTTAATTCTTCCATTCTGGACACAGCAGTTTCTTCTGTAGACTAAATTTCACTTTGTACATACATCTTTGGTTACATAAAGTGCCACTACACACTGTATACCACTGGGCATTCAATATGTATGTGTATGCATATGTACAAATATCTAGGTTTTATAGTGTGGTATTAATAAAATGATTTTTGAACAATTTTTAGAGTGTGTATTAAAGAATTGAGACTTAATCTAGGATTTGACATTCATTGTCTTTTCCAGATCTCATGAACATTTGCATATAAAAATATGCTGTTTATTATCGATGAATGAACTGCAATATAGGATGGGAATATTTTAATCTCAGTGGTGTTTAAGGCAATATCCATACAAAAATAATTTTAAAAGTAATTTAACCAATTATTGTTTCCATTATTTTAGCACTCAAACTACTATGAATTGATTGTGTGAGTTGACAATAAGCTAAAAACAATGCAAAATAGATTTATTCCCATCCAACTGATGGCTGAATAGCTGCCAAACGTACATCACAAATTTCTATTAGGAAAGTTATAATCTTGTTAAACAAATACTCAGTTTAGAGAAAAGGCTGGGAAAGCTAAATGTTGTCTTCTGTTTGTATTGCTTTCAGTCATAAGCTACTGATTAGCCAACATCTTTTGAGAAATATAAAAAGGAGACATCAAGAGCCTATTCTCTACTACTGGTACCAGTATTTTTGAATTTCTTCTTTGTAGAAGCTATCAACATTGGGGATAGAAGAGAAAGTAGTTTGGTTTACATATAATTTTGATGATGATGATTATGATTACATGCCATTACATTGTTGCTCTTAGCAAGCACATAGATAGATAGATTTTCTCCATGATGATCTGTCCCTAACCTGAATTCATCATTCAGCTCTTCAAATGGTGCATTCATCGCTACTATAACTGAATCTATCCACTTTACTGTTAGTCATTCTCTTCTTCTCATTCCTTCTGCCTTTCTCAACATTAAAGCCTTCTCCAGAGAATTAGGTCTTCATATAATATTTCCAAAGTAGAATAATTTGAATCTGTCATTTAAACAACTAACCAATCTTTAGTTCAAACTAGAACCAAACTTGAAAAATCTGCAAAAAGAAAAACTGGGAAACTCTAGAATTGATAGAATAACCATTGCTAAAGAGGATCTTCTGTTTCATCTTTGGGAAATAGATTATGTTACCGGCTTTCAGCATGTATCAAATCTAGTGAAAAGAAACAGTTGTTCAAGACAACACCAACCCCATTTCCTCTGACTGCATTGGGTAGATGTGATTTCCTTTTAGTCATTGCAAATCATTTGGGCATTTTCTTTAGTCCCCTGGACTTTTTCATATAACAGCCTTCAGTTGCTGGTCTTCCATATGTCTTCCATATTTCCAACCAGATTGAAATAAGTGTAGCTTTGTTAAATCTCTCTCTCTCTCTCTCTCTCTCTCTCTCTCTCTCTCTCTCTCTCTCTCTCCCTCCCTCCCTCTCTCTCTCTCTCTCTCTCTCTCTCTCTATATATATATATATATATATATATCTATATATCTATATATCTATAT